>JAQQSW010005822.1:0-14090 GCA_028646575.1 Pseudocheirus occidentalis | reverse complement strand
ACTGACAGGGAAATCACATTTTTTAGATGACTCAAAGCTTGGTGAAGTAGTTAATGCATGAGACAACAAAGTTCAAAACAGTAAATATCTCAATTGGGTGGGATGATGGCAAGGTGGTGCAGTGGCTCCCAAATTCCTCTCCAAACAATGTCAAGATAATGCCTAAAACGAATTCTGGAGGAGCAGAACCAACAAAAGGACAGAATGAAATCATTTTTCATACCAAGACAACTTAGAAGGTTGGCAGGAAAGGCTCATCTCACTAGGGTGACAGTGAAGCACATATCAGCTCGGGCTGATCACAATCAGCCAGCAGCAGCTTTGGGGAAGAATGAATTAGAAGCTGCAGCTTCTGGAATTCTCAAGCCACAAACAGTGAGGTGCTTGACAACCAGTCAGAAGGAGATTCCAGGGGACACTTTGCTGTCACCAGATGCAGGCCTCAGTGGCACTGCCCATATGCAGTTCCAGATCACAATGCCAGGGCAAGAAGAAGGAACACCAGCACACTAGGGCATGCAGTCACAGGGGAGCAGGAACCCTGGTCACAGTTCCAGGGCGGAAAAGAGTGCTTGTAGTAGCTCATAGAGCAGAGCACAAGCCAGGAAAGCAGTCACCAGGAAAGCAGTGACCACACCTCCCCTTAGATAATAACCAGCCCAGAAGCAGAGCCCAACCTTAACATAAAGTTAAAAGTCAAGATATAGGTTAGAAAAGTGAGCAAAAAACAAACAAACAAAAAACTTAACCAAAGAAAGTCTTTGGCAACAAGGAAGATCAAAACACAAACACAGAAGACAATGACATCAAAAGCAGCTACATGCAAAACCTCAAAGAAAAATGTGAATTGGTCCCAGAACATGGAAGGGCTCAAAAAAGGGTTTTTCAAATCAAATAAAAGAAGTAGGGGGAAAACTGGGGGGAAAATGAGAGTGATGCAAGAAAATCATTAAAAAAAAAAAGGCTTGGTAAAGGAGGCACAAAAAATACTGAAGAAAATAACAACTTAAAAAAACTAGAAGATGCCAAATGGTAAAAAGAGGTACAAAAATTCAACGAAGAAAAGAACTCATTAAAAAGTAGGATTGGCTAAATGGAAAAGAAAGTACAAAAGCTCATTGAAGAAAACAATTGTTTTTAAATATTCACTATTTTAAAAAATTAATTCATTTTTAATTTTTAACATTCATTTCCACAATATTTAAAGTTCCAAATTTTCTTCCCATCTCCTCCCTCCCTCTCACTCTAAGACACCATGAATTCTGATTACTCCTTCCCCCAGTACACCCTCCCTTCTATCATACCCCACCCACATTTATCCCCTTTCCCCTTATTTTCTTGAGGGCAAGATGAATTTCTCTAGCCCATTACCTGTATATCTTAAACAATTGTTTTTAAAACTTTGAGTTACAAATTCTCTCCTTTCTTCCCTTCCCACACACCCTCATTGAGAAGGTAAGCAATTCAACATAGGCCATGGTAGTCATGCAAAACATTTCCATAATAGTCGTGTTGTGAAAGACTATGTTTCCCTCCATTACATCCAGTCCCCTTCTTATTCTATTTTCTCCTCTGACCCTGTCCCTTTTCAAAAGTGTTTGCTTCTGACTACCCCTCCCCCAATCTGTCCTCCCTTCTATCAATCCCCCCCTTTTGCCTTTCCCCCATACTTTCCTGTAGGGTAAGATACCCAATTGAGTGTGTATGTTATTTCCTCCTTAAGCCAAATCCAATGAGAGTATGATTCACTCATTCCTTCTTCCCTCCTCTTCTTACATTGTGAAAATTTTTTCTTGCCTCTTTTATGTGAGGTATTTATCTATCTTTTTCTTTCTCCTTCTCCAAATATATTCCTCTAACCTCTTAATTTTATTTTTTTAGATATAATACTTTCACATTCAACTTAACCTGTGCTATCTCTCTCTCTCTCTCTCTCTCTCTCTCTCTCTCTCTCTCTCTCTCTCTCCTCCAACTACCCTAACACTGAGGTCTCATGAATTACAAATATCATATTTCCACATAGAAATGTAAACAGTTCAACTCTAATAAATCCCTTATGATTTCTCTTTCCTATTTACCTTTTAATGCTTCTCTTGAGTCTTGTATTTGAAAGTCAAATTTTCTATTTAGCTCTGGTCTTTTCAGCAAGAATGCTTGAAAGTTCTCCATTTCATTGAATATCCATTTGTTCCCCCTGAAGGATTATACTCAGTATTGCTGGGTAGATAATTCTTGGTTTTAATCCTAGCTCCTCTGATCTCTGGAATATCATATTCCAAGCCCTTTGATGCTTTAATGTAGAAGCTGCTGGGTCTTGTTTTATCATGATTGTATTTCCACGATACTCAAAGTTTTCCTTTTGGGACCTCTTTCAAGAGGAAATCGGTGAATTCTTTCCATTTCTATTTTGCCCTCTGGTTCTAGAATACCAGGGCAATTTTGCTTGATAATTTCTTGAAAGGTGATGTCTAGGCTCTTCTTTTGATTGTAGCTTTCGGATAATCCAGTCATATTAAAATTTTCTCTCCTAGATTTCTTTTCTTTTCTTTTTTTTTTTTTGGCAAGCAATTGGAGTTAAGTGACTTGCCCAAAATCACATGGCTAGTAAGTGTGTCAAGTGTCTGAGGTCAAATTTGAACTCAGGTCCTCCTGACTCCAAGGCCAGTGCTCTATTTACTGCACCACCTAGCTGCCCCAGAGTCTCTTTTGCTTCTGACTGCTGTCTCCCTTAATATATACTCCTCTTTCTTTTTCCTTTTTTTCTTTTTCTTTTTGGAGGGTAAGGGCAGGGCAATTGGGGTTAAGTGACTTGCCCAAGGTCACACAGCGAGTGTGTCAAGTGTCTGAGGCCAGATTTGAACTCAGGTCTTCCTGACTCCAGGGCCAGTACTCTATTCACTGTGCCACCTAGCTGCCCCGATCTGTTTTCCAGGTTAGTGTTTTTTCCAGTGAGATATTTCACATTGTCTTCTATTTTTCATTCCTTTGGTTCTGTTTTATAATTTCTTGATTTGTCATAAAGTCATTAGCTTCCATTTGCTCCATTCTAATTTTTACAGAATTTTTTTAGTGGGCTTTTGGACCTCATTTTCCATTTGGCCAATTCTATTTTTAAAGGCATTCTTCTCATTGTTTTTTTTAACCTCTTTTTCCCACTGGGGTTAGTCTATTTTTTAAGGTGCTATTTTGTTCAGTATTGTTGGGGGGGGGTCTCCTTTAGCAAGCTATTGACTCATTTTTCATTATTTTCTTGTATCACTCTCATTTCTCTTTCCAATTTTCCCTCTATATCTATTAACTTGATTTTCAAAATCCTTTTTGAGCTCTTCCATAGCCTGTGACCAATTCATATTTTTCTTGGAGGCTTTTGATGTAGGAGCTCTGACTTTGTTGTCGTCTTCTGGTTCTATGTTTTGATCCTCTTTGTCACTGAAGTAAGGTTCTATAGTCTGACATTTTTTACCCTGTTTACTCATCCTCTCAAATACTTGACTTGCTGCAGCTGCTGCTGTTTCTACCTCCAACACCCTGGGGCTAGGGTTGGACAGCATGTGCTCTTCTTTCACCCAGTTCCCACAGAGTTCTCCCACTGACCTTCCACACTTTCTTGGTGTTTGTGGGTTGAGAAGTCTGGAAACTGCCACAGCTGCCAGTGATTCAGTCCCCTGAGGCCTGCTCTGGTTCTGTCTATGCCTGGCACAACCATGTCAGACTGTGCTCTGCTCCCAGCCCGGTGTGTTATAACCCTCATGTGGCCCTTCCAGGCTGCCCTGGGCTAGAGATGTGTTCCACTCTGTCATTTTGTGGGTTCTGCAGCTCTAGAATTTGTTTAGAGTAATTTTTTACAGTTAGAGGGGTTTGGGAGTGAGTTCAAGCAAGTCCCTGCTTTTACTTTGCTATCTTGGCACCGCCCCTTAAAAACTACTGAGTGGCAAGTTGAAGCTAATGACTATAAAAGTCATCAAGAAACAACATTTCTTTTAAAGTGGAAAAATAGAAGGAAAATATGGAATATTTTATTGGAAAAACAACTGATTTGGAAAATAGATCCAGAAAAGATAATTTAAGAATTATTGGACTATCTGAAAGCCATGAACAAAAAAAGAGCCTAGATACCATCTTTGAAGAAATTATCAAAGAAAACTACCCTGATATCAAAGAACTAGGGGGTACATAGAAACTGAAAGCATCTACCAATGAATGATCTCCTGCAAGACAATTCCCAGGAATGTTATAGCTAAATTCCAAAGCTCTCAGTTAAAGGAAAAATTACTGTGAGCAGCCAGGGGAAAAAAACAACTCCAAAAAAGATTTAAATATCATGGATCCACAGTCAGGATAATGCAAGATTTAGCTACTTCTACATTAAAGGACTGGAAAGCATGTGATTTGATATTTCAGAGGGCAAAGGAGCTAGGATTACAACCAAGGATTACCTGCCTAGCAAAACTGAATATAATACTTAAGAGGAAAAATGGACTTGTGAAATAAAATTGAGGACTTTCAAGCATTCCTCATGAAAAAAATCAGAGGTGACTAGATACTAAATAGAAGACTCAAGAGAAGCATAAAAAGGTAAACAGGAAAAGAGAAATAATAAGGGATTCAATAAGGTTAAATTGTATGTATTCCAAAATGGGAAGATGATACTTGTAACTCCTAAGAACTTTCCCATTATTAGGGCAATTAGAAGGAGTACACATAGACAGGATACAGGTATGAGTTAAGTATGATGGGAATGATATTCAAAAAATATAAAATAAAATAAAGGAGTGAGAAAAAGATGTACTGGGAAAAGGGGGAAGAAAGAGGTAGAATGGGGTGAATTATATCACATGAAGAGGCATAAAAAGAAGAGCTTTTACAGTGAAGAGGAAAATTGAGGGAGTGGGGTGGTGGGCAACATTTGAACCTTGTTCTCATCAGAACTGGATCAAAGAGGGAATAACATATATATTCCTACAATGAAACAGAAGGGAAGGGAAATAAGTGGGAATGGGGGGAGCATGACAGAAAGGAGGGCAGATAGGGGGAGGTGGTAGTCAAAAGCAAAACACTTTCAAATTGTTTCACAAGGTAAAAGGAATGAAAAAGAAGGATAAATAGAGGGAGAGAAAAACAGATGAGAGGAAAATATACTGTGAATGGGATGAACTTACCCATAAAGTGGAAATATATAGCAGAGCAGATTCAAAACCAGAACCAGAATCCTACACTATGTTATTTATAAGAAATATACTTGAAGCAGGGATACACACAGAGTAAAGGTAAAGGGCTGGAATAAAATCTATTATGATTGAGTTAAATTAAAAAAAAACAGGGTAGCAATCATGATCTCAGACAAAGCAAAAATAGACCTAATTAAAAGAAATAAGCAGGGAAACTACACTTTGCTAAAAGGTGCCATAGCCAATGAAGTAATATTAGTACTAAACAAATATGTATCAAATATTAGAGCATCCAAATTCTTAAAGGAAAAATTAAATGAGTTACAGAAGGAAATAGATGGTAAAACTATTCTAGTGGGAGACCTGAACTTTTCCTTCTGAGAATTAGATAAATCTAACCAAAAAAATAAGAAAGAATTTAAGGGCATAACAATTTTATAAATAAGTGTCCTTTTGAAGAGCAGGCATGTAAGACCCTCTTGGAGGTAAGGTTGGAAGAAATGACCAAAATGATTGGACTTTTAAAGCACACTTCCCTCCCTCTGCCTCTCTTTACACACACACACACACACTCACTCACTCACTCATATTCTCTCTCTTTTTGTTGTTCAGTCATTCAGACCTTGAGACCCCATTTGGGGATTTCTTGGCAAAGATACTGGCATGCTTTGTTATTTCTTTCTCTAGCTCACTATACATATAAGGAAACTAAAGCAAACTGTTCAAGGATACCCAATGATATGAGATTCACATAGCTAGTAAATATCTAAGGCCAGATTTGAACTTGGGTCTGCCTGACAACTGGCCTGGCGCTCTAGCCCCTGTGCGCCTAGCTGTTGTATGTACTTATGTATACACACATATACACTGTCAACAAGAAATTACAATTTCATGAAATGTGTGAAAAACTGGGTTTAACAGAAGAGAAATGAACATCCCAATGGAACCCTATGCAAGTACAAAGAGTTCACAATCCAAACAGAAGCTTGCATATTTATGAGATCACAACAAAGAAGGGAGGATAGACAGCCCTTCCTAAGTGGGGGTGGCATGGCAGAAGGACAAGAGCTGTAGGGGTGAGGAAAATACTAATTCCCCCCAAGGAGAAGAGAAATCATGAATAGCAAAAGCAACATTCTCTTTCCTTGGGAATGGCTAGACTTTGAAGACAGGATGGTCTGCTTATCTACAAAGGTGCCAGCTACATAAACAATTTCTCTGTCTGGTGCAGACTGATGGGTGTCTGTCTGCCTTGACTCTCAAGATATGCCAAGAGTCCAGCCTGGGGTAGAAATAACAAATTATGTCAGCTGTGGGGCAGTGTGAAATACAAAAAAATTATGTTTCCACACAGTTGCAAGGAAGTGGGTCTTCTCATTAAAAAAAACCTAATAACTGCTTTTTGCAAAAACAATTCTGGTTAGAGTTTTTTTGCAGCAACACCTCTTAGTGGTTGGGGGGGCTTTTTTCACAAAAACAGTTCTTAGAATGGGGAAAAACCAGTCTTGACTGGGTCTGTGATTAAGATAGGGTAAGTAGGTCAGTCAGGTTCTAAGTATGTATGCTTAACTGCCTCATGAATATTATACTCTCCTCTTCCAGCAGGAGCTAAGGCTTATTTTTTTTGCACCACAGAGTTTATTTGCAATATTAGAATTAAATACCAAGATGCCCCTTCCCAGAATTGCATCACGGGTCATGGCCAGCACAGAACTTGGAGAGGAAATCCTTGGGTTTAGGGGCTTCTGTTTCATGGAAGAAGCACATGATGTGGGTGTGCTGCTTCCACACTTTGATTGTCTCCTCCAATTCCATCTTTCCCTTAACGACCAGGAGATTCACAGCCCGCCAGCCCTGGTATAACTCCCGCACCCACTGCTTGGCCTCGTTCAGGTTCTGGCTGAAGACAGGCTTCACTGCCGTGCCCACAGCCCTTGATGCTGTGAAGGCCACTTGGCCCACACAGCTCACCACCATCTTGGTGCAGCCACCGGCCACTAAAGCTCATTTTAATGCACATGAAATGTATGTGAACATATTTGGAGAGCTGGGGGATCATGAGGAGGGGGAACATGAAGTAGGTGTGCTGGGAAGCTGTACACCTCAAAGTACTCAACCAATGAGGAAATGAGGGAGAGACTTCACATTTCGGGACAGGAGATTTAAACTGAGTTAAAACAGGGGTTTTGCCTCTTGTGTGTTGTTGAATAGGATGCACACCCAATCCTTGCAAGAACTGTAGAATAAGTAAGTTTGACTCATCTACCTCAGGAGTCTTTGTCTTTCCTTTGAAATTTTTATAAATAACAGCAGGGGGATACTTTGTCCTTGGACTATTCAGGACCTCCTGCATACTTTGGGTCCAGTGTTTCTGGAAAATATGACAACTCAAAAAAGACAAGTTCAGGGGAACAGCCCATATTTCTATTCCACTTTAAAGTTTATGAAGCACTTTTCTTACAACAACTCTCGCAATATAGATGATTATTGTCCCCATTTTGCAGACAGGGAAACATGCTCAGAGAGGTTAAGTGATTTACATAGGTTCACAATCTAACTTTTAAAAATGCAAACACTTAGGTATATTGTCAGTTTTCTTGTTTTCAATATCATAAATTACAGACAGTCAATACAATCAAGAATTATAAAATGCAGGTCAACACAGTGTTCTATGTCCCCTGTTGCCAAGCACTTTGGATGCCTTCAAAAGACCAGAGTGCCTCAATACACAGATACCACTATTTATAAGGGAAGCCATTGTGCTCAAAATTTCACAGGACCTTAGATCTAGAAGAGAACTTAGGTTATCTATCCAAACTCTTTAATTCCTTCTCCCCCCCCCCAATTGCTGTCATTTCTCATTACTCTTCCCAACCCCTACTCCAAAAATGATTCTCTCAAAAGTTCAGGAGGAACACAATGATCATGTCTGACTGCAGGTGCCTCGTTCAGAACCTAAGGTCTACCACTTTATTACTGAGAATACATTATCACTGGAGTTCAGACTGGTAAATGCATTGACTTCTGACCATTCTGACTTCTTTTAATCTAGTCCCTTTATTTTATGGATAAAACCTGAGGTCTAGAGGGGAAGTGACTTACTCTAGATCACAGAATCAGTTATTACCAGAATCACAAGTAGAACACACATTTTCTGACTCCTATTACAGTGCTGTTTCCATGACAACAGGCTACTGCCTCAGTGAGTGAATGAATGGTCATAATGAACTGGAAGGTTGAAAAAGAGAGACCAAGGCAGAGGCAGGAAGTATTACTTTGAAGGTCTTAGTAAAGCAAGGCAAAACATACTGGGTAGAACAGTTAGACCTTTAAGTGAAAAAATAATTTACACAGTCTTCAGGGCTAGGTTTAGGGTCCTGATTGGGAACTGTTTCATATGTCCTGCTTCTTGGTTAATTCAACTTGGCCATTGGCTTAACACTTAATTAAATTAGTGTATTACTAATGCTGCCCTGGTGAGGGAAGAACTATGGAGAGAAGATCAGACTGGAATTCCAGAGAAGACTAAATTTGAAAACTGGAATCTTAGCTCTAATATTTATTAGTTCTGAAATGCTAGAAAACTTACCGCCTCCACCCTCACCCCTGCCAGAGCCTCATTATCCTGATCTATAAAAGAGGACTACTAAAATCTATATGTACACTTCATAGAGCTATTGGGAGGAAGCTATTTTTAAAATTGCCAAGTGTTACAGAAAATGTGAGCAATTATTATTTGTCCTCAGAGAATAGAATTAGGGTGATTGGGGAAGAAATTACAGGAAGGCAGAATCTGGCTCAATTTAAGGAAGAATTTTCTCTGCCCTCATCAGATGGTTTAGGAAGGATACTGACAAACTAAAATGCACAAAAAAGGGTAACTAGGATGGTGAGAAGACTAGAGACAATTCAAGTACTGTGGAAGGTACTGGGGCTATTTAGTATGGAGAAGAGAAGGCTCAGGGGCTAATAAACATCTGAATGGCTGTCATGGGGAAGGGAGATGAGACTTGTTCTAGCTGATCCCAGAAGATAAAATTAGGCGCAATGGGAGGCAGTTAATAGGGTCAATTAATGAAAAACTTTCCAGCAGAGCTATCCAAAAGAGAAAAAGAAAATTGTGGAAATAGTAAGAAGCCCTATCAGTCTAGGTGTTCATGTTAAGGCTGGATAACCATTTTTGGAAAAGTTTTAGGATTCTATTCATGGACAAATTGGACTATATGGCATCTTAAAGTCCCAACTCTAAGATTCTATGGTTTTATGAGAAAAACCTGGTAATTCGCAAAGTTTTTTTGTTAAGTTTAAACTTATTACCCTCTTCTCTATTGTAATTACATACATGCAAAAGTTATGAGAATCAAAGTAATTTTTATGAACCATATGCTTTTCACCCCAAAATAGAATTACTTTATTCTGAACTAATGACAATTCCTTTTGATCTTTTGGACACACGGTTTGCATGCTAATTTCAGCATGTACCAGCTAGTACTTTTACATTCTGACATCAAAGACATAACAATTTACTTGCTCATTAGGCTTATGAACTATATACCTACACATTGTACGTTGGGACAGTAACAGCTCACTACTCTAATTTCCAAAAAGGACCTCATCGATGGTTTAGCTTGAACTTTTAAGTATGTCTGGACCGCCAAATAGCAGCCACCCTATTTGAAATGGCTTACATTTGAAATTGATACAACAAACACCTCATGTCCATGTCTTTAGAATTAAATTTACTCACTTTCTGAGCCCCTCTTATGTGTAAGTTCTGGGTAGACAAAGCCAGATAATCTTTGATTTTGATATAATCTTTCCATGTAAGTAGTTTATAATATAGAACAGGACAGCTGAGACACACACGCTTACTTCAATTCACTGAGGATCCATAATTGCATTAGTCAATGTACTCTTCTCTATGGTGCTAAGTTGCTGTGGCCAAAATTTTCCCCCTAGAAACGAGACACTTGAGACTTGGCAAAGTGGTCTGCAGATCACAGACACGATAGTCCATTGCTGGGCTTTTACTTGGAAGACTTTCCCAGCGTGCCAGAGATTCTGCACTACTGGCAATGCCTCGGGGACCTCAGGGTCATTTTCACGTCATAATGACATGTCAATGTAGGACATTAGAGAATTGAAGACAATATTTAAATTGAGTATAAAAATGCAATAGAAATTACGTTAAAAATTATAATAGTTCTTTTGGAAGTGGCAAGAAACTGGAAAATAAGGGGGTATCCATGAACGGGAATTGAAGAACAAATGATGATCTATGAACGTAATGCAATATTGTTATATCAAAAGAAATGATAAACAGGATGATTTCAGAGGAACCTAGGAAGCCTTCTATGAACTGATGCAGAGTGAAGAGAACAATCCATGTGGTAACAGCAATATTATCATGAAAAACAACTTTAAAAGACTTAAGAACTTTGACGGACGTGCTGCTCAGCCGTGACTGCATGAGGCTAAAGCAGATCGGGGAGAGGACCAAATGATGTCACTATGTTGGGGTCAAGGTACAGCGTGTCTGACCATGGCTGGTAGGGACAGAGACTCCATCTGAATGGATCAGAGTGGAGATGCCTCTAAATCCGCATAGCTCATCATAAAGCATGTTATTCATTTCCTGGGAGGTGGCAGACTCGACAGGCAGAATGAGACATACATTTCGGAACCTGGCTAGCATGGGAATCGGTTTTGCTTAGGTATGTATATATGCTACAAGGATTTTTTTTTCTTGAGATAAAAAGGCACATATATAAGATGAGATAAAGCTAAAAAGGGAGAATAGGCTTTAAAGGATGAAGCTAATGACAAGCCAAAGAGGCTGAACTAGATAATGGGAAAACAGTAAAGGTCTGAGAAGCAGAGAAGTGATGTGGTTTTCCATTAGTAGATTAATCTGCATGGATGAGCAGGACAAATGGAAAGGGGGAGAGATTAGGTAAGAAAAATGAGTTGGATATTATAGGAGGCCAGGTGAGAGATTATGAGGGCCTGAATCAAAGGTTATTAGAGCGAAAATAGGTAAGCAGATTGAAGAGAAATTACAGAAGTTGAAATGACAGGACATGGAAATGCTGTGGATACACATGAGAATGAGTAAGAGGAAAGAATCAGAGCCCAATCTAGGTTTCAAGAACGGGTGACTAGAAGAATAATGGTGTCAAAACAAACAGGGAAGTTAGTAAGTAAAAGTGGTTTTGAGGGAAAGGTGAATTTTATTTGGGACATGATAACTCTGAGTTATAATGGGACTACAGCTGACACTGTCTCATGAGCAGCTGGATATGTAAGGCTGAACTTGGGGCAGAGGTCAGCAGTGAAGGGAGAGGCTCAGGAGTCATCTGCAGAGTACTGACAGTTGAAGCCATAGGAATGGTTGCCCAGGTAAGGAGTCTGGAAGGAAGAGGGTTAAAAACAGAAATGTGGGAAGCATCTACACATAAAGGAAGAGGAAAAAGGAGAGAGAAAACAGTCTGAAAGGTAAAAGGAGAACTAGACTAGAAGACATCAGATTAGGAGAGGCTAGTGTTGGGAAATCTTAGGAAACAGCATATCAGAAGAGGAGGTGGCAGCATTCAGTGTTGACTGAAGGAAGGACTGAAATGAATTGTCATGCAGAACAGTATCTAGTACAGCAGCAATAGGAAAAGTGAGAATAAAAGTGGGAAGAAACAAAAAGACAACCCTAAAGGCAAGGAGGGCAGCTAGGTGGCAGAGGAGATAAGAGTGCCTGGCTTGGAGTCAAGAAGATTCAACTTCAAATCTGGCTTCAGACACTTACTAGCTGGATGACCCTGGGCAAGTCACTTAACCCTGCTTGCCTCAGTTTCCTCATCTGTAAAATGAACAGGAAAAGGAAAGAGCAAACTGCTCCAGTATCTTTGCCGAGAAAACCCCAAACGGGGTCATGAAGAGTCAGACATGATTTAAACAACTGAACCACAACAACAAAAAGCAATTAAAGTAAAAGTTTTATAAAGAACCTTGGACTTAGAATCAGAAACCCAGCTTTATCAGCAGTGCCCTTGGCTGAGTAACATTCTTTTGAGTTTGCTCATCTTTAAAAGGGGAGTATATATTTACACAGCCTATTCCACAGGGTTATTATTATAAAAGTGCTATAGAAATGTGCTACATTGCTATAACACAAAATAAATCTTATGAGTTTGAGACTTTGACACTTCACTGGATCTATGGACTCACTGATAGCAATGTTCTTCCCGCTGGTACAAGACTGCTGTCGACCCATTCATCCTTAGAATTTGCAATACTAGATCACATTCTTCCACAGAGACACAATCCACTGGGTTGGTGACCCTTTTATGTCTTTTTACATCTTGCAGAAATAATAATGATGATGACACACCGGCCACCTGAAGTTTCTCCAGGTAAATAGGTTGTGGCTTAAGTTCATATCCCTGCTTTTAGCTCCTGGGGAAATCCTAATGGGGGTCTCTACTACTTTATTTGGGGGCTTATTTCAAGGAAAGTATTCTTTATTTACATGCTAACTTAGGAAGCCTCCAACTTTAACACATGGTCAGATGAGTGTCCTCTGCTTACCTGACTCTAGTCCTCCATATGCATAAGGGAACTGCACACAGAGGGAGAGCTGCAAGCCAATCTGAGTCTTCCCAGCCGAGCTCTGTCCAACAAGCTCTGTGATTCCCGCCAGGGGCAGACCGCCCCTTAAAAGCCTATTCAGTACGGAGCAGCCAAAACTGAGTTTCTTATGCTGCGTTGGGAATTCTTCTTTCTGCTGATACATGTGAAGTGCTAAAGGATTTAAAAAAGAAACAAAATGAAATTCCATGAAAAAGTTTTTCATTAAGAATCAACAAATCAATAGTCAAGTTTTACAAAACATCACAGATGCTTGTCATACCAAAGGCTTATTTGGTTTATCTAGTTAGCAATATAACTCCTGAGAGAAAAGCAGGCTGGTTGGCCAACTTTTTTTTTAATATTTAGTTTGTTGGAGTTCAGTCACGTCTGACTTCTTGTGATCCCATTTGGGATTTTCTTGGCAAAGATACTGGAGTGATTTGTCACTTCCTTCTCCACAGGGTTCCTACCCCCAACCCCAAAACAGTTACCCACTGTAAAGCCCCTCCCCCAATCTGTTCTCTTTTATGCCCTCCTCCAACACCACTCTAAACTTCTGGTAGGGCAGGGAGGGTCTCTCTACCCCAGTCCCTGTATATCTTAATTCTCAGTTGCATGTAGTTAATAATAATGATAATGATAAATATAATAATAATAATAATTATATATATATGTTTTGTTTTTTAAAATTTGATTGTAGAGCTTTAAATTCTAGATTCTTTTGGTTCTTCCCTTGTTTCCCACCCCGACTGGAAGGACAATGAATGACCATGTTTTCCCCTGGAACATTATACTCAATTTTGCTCAGTAGGTGATTCTTGGTTTTAATCCCAGTTCCCTTGATCTTCCAGATATCATATTCCAGGCCTTTTGGTCCCTCAGTGTAGAAGCTGCCAGATCCTGGGTTATCCTAACTGCATTTTCACCGTATTCCAATTGTTTCCTCCTGGCAAACTGTAATATTTTCTCCTTGATGAGGGGGTTCTGGAACCTAGCTATAACATTTCTAGGAGTTTTCTTCTGGGGATCTTTTTGAAGAGGTGATCGGTGAATTCTTTCAAGTTCTATTTTGCCCTCTGATTCTAAAACATCAGGGCAATTTTCCTTGAGAATTTATTGAAGGATGCTTTCCAAGTTCTTTTTTTGGTCATGGCTTTCAGGTAAACCAATAATTTTCAAATTGTCTCTCCTGGATCTATTTTTCAGCTCAGTGGTTGTTTAAAGGAGATATTTCACATTGCTTTTTATTTTTTCATTTTTTTGTAACTGTTTAATAGTATCTTGGTTTCTCATAAAGTCATT
>JAQQSW010005821.1:0-14090 GCA_028646575.1 Pseudocheirus occidentalis | reverse complement strand
ACACAGACACACAGACACACTGGCTTCCTGTCTCAGCCAACCCCCTCCTGCCACATCAGCAACAGGAGACAGAGTTCACACCCTCTGCCTCTTTCACAGAAGTATGTAGCCCCTAGTTACTAAGAACCAAGTACTTGCTAAATTAATTACCTTACAATTCATTATTCTTTAATGATTAACTTGGACAATTAGTCTCAACCCCTCTTGCAGGTGATAAGGTAAAAAATAACCCAAAATTATGGGCAACACTTGTGGTGGCTCCTAGGTACAGGGAATTTGTACAAACTTATTAGCATTGAGGAAATGATGATGGAAATTAATTCTTTCTCCAGCAGACAGCTTTCCTTCTTTTGGCATTATCCCCCCTTCCTCCATGTACCCACTTTTTGTCTTTTCTTTTTTTCTAATAGCACCATTCACCTGACCACTCATGTTCCATTCCTTAGTTTATCTCTTTCTTCTATTATGTGTGACCTTCAAAACAATTCCTGTACATACTCCATGATGCTAGGTTAGCAACTTAGGGGAAAATAAATATATAGAAAGCAGAAAGGGAAAGGTTGTGAATCCCAGGTGTCTACTGTCTGAAAGAATCAATCTTCTGGATCTCCATGCCTGTGACAATGGAAACTTCAGAAAAACACCTAGGAAGCTTCATGTTTGGTGATTGCCCTGGGGAAGCACATTCCATCACAGTTAAGCTCTAAGACATTGGAACCTTAATGTAGGTTAAGTGTTTTTTCTTTGTTTTGTTTTGTTGTTTGTTTCCCCAGAGACTGGCAAAATCTAGAGGAAATGAGGAAAAAAGGTAGGCTGATTCAGGGAGGGGCAAGGTATAGATCAGAGATAGGTGTGAAGGTACAAGAAGGCTCTACATAGGGCTCTAGAGTTGGGAAGTCTAGGGTTATTACCACAATACTAAACATCCAAAGAGTTTAGACATGAAAAGGATATAATATAGAAAGAGAGACAACTACCTTAACCTTCATCTACTTTAGAACTTGAGGGTAAGCCCAACTCCTGAGACAATACCCCACTGATATCCAGAACTTTAAGGCAAAATTAAATAATAATTAACCTGTATTTTCCTCTTTGGTTGGCTTTCCTCCTTCCTCCTACCTCCCTCTCCCTCCCTCCCTCTCCCTCCCTCCGTCTCCCTCCCTCCCTCTCTCTCTCTCTTTCTTTCTCTCTTTCTTTCTTTCTTTCTTTCTTTCTTTCTTTCTTTCTTTCTTTCTTTCTTTCTTTCTTTCTTTCTTTCTTCCTTCCTTCCTGCCTTCCTTCCTTTCTTTCCTTATTTCTTTCTTTTTCCCCAGATCTTAAAAAAAGAGATTTAGGCAGTTTGAAAAAATTCTACTCTATACCTTCTGTTGAAAAATCCTTCTACTTAGAGGTCATATGGCATGGTGTAAAGCACACTACTTCCAACTAGAAAGATTTTCAATCTGAGTTATAACACAGAATTTTTGCAGGCTGCCAAAATGTCCAGACTTGGAATTAATAAGACTTGAATTCAAATCTTGTCTCTGACACAAGCTTTGTGACAATATATGAAGTTATTTAATTTCTTGAAGCTTAGTTTTCTCTTCTGTAAGTGGTAATAATGATACCAATAGTACAGTTCCTATAACAGTAGTGAGACTCAAATGACATGATGTATATAAGGTAAAACTTAAAGACCAAATATTCTTATTTTGCTTTTTTCATATCATAGTTTTATAGAATTATACATTTAAAACTGAAAAGGTCCTTAGAGACCATGGAAACTGAGGCCAATAAAGGTTATATAACTTAACCAGGGTCACTAAGCTAACACAAGCCTGAGACAGGATTCATACATAGATCTTTCTCACTCCAAGTCCAGTATCATTTCCATAATAATACATGAGTTATATGTAGATTTCTTTCATTCTTATTGTTGTGGGATTTTTTTTGTCTGTTTATTTTTATCCATAAAAGCAAAAGCAAATTTGTCCTCCCCTGAAACACAAAGGTATTTATTCCAGATTGGTAGCAAAAAAAATTTCCTTCACTAATCAGTTAACCAGGTTGATTAATAATTAATAAAAACAATATGTTGTTCAAGAATAGTTCAAGATCTGCTGAAGTCATTAGAAAGTCATCAAAGAACAAAAAAGAGGAAATTCAGCTAATTCAAAGTGGGTTGTTTTGCAAATTGAAAAATAGGCCTTGTGTCCAATTTTAATATTGCTTTGCATTTTCCATTGTTTCATAAGATTATGCTGAGACTATAAATTTGTCTTATTTCTATGAAGTCCAACAATACAACAATGATTTACAACAGCAAATCAAGGGAAGGTTTTTCCAATTTTCTTCCAGTAAAAAAAAAAATCAGCTTTTACCAGAGTTCTATTATGGTGACTCATCATGGATTAGTGGTGACATTGAATTTTCTAAGGCTGTTCTAGTGGAACGTAAGCCTTGGCACGTTCTACCGGTCTGGAAAACCTCCTATTGCAACTGTCATCCAAGAGCCAATCTAGCTAAGTTTGGAGAAGTTCTTCAACAGAGATTTGGGCATTAGGGGATTTTTTTTTCCTTTTGGACAAATTAAGTCAGTAAGTCATAATAAGTCATGTAACAGTTTATTAAGGCATGGAGAGGTTGAAATCTGCATCACTTGAGGAAGTGACCACACCAATGAAATCACAGATCTATGAAATATTACAGAACTCAATGTTCCCAAGAACTAAGGCTGGGTCTAGACACGTTTTTAAATCTACCAGAGGGAATTTGTCCAGGGCCCTGCTGGGTAATCTGCATATTTTTCATTTTCCCAAGGGGAGAATAAGCCAATCTTCTCTGTCTCCCTATTATATGAGGAAAAGTAATCGTTAAAGCAAACAGATGTTTTGGGGGAGTGGGAGGCAAAGGGAGTGAACACTAATCCCACTCAAACCCTTAAAGTATCAAGTTAGTGCTGGAAGTCCAACATTTTACAGAAGAAACTGAAGACCCGAAGGTGTAAAAATGTCTTGGAAAAAATGGTCACAGAAGAAGGCTCATTCAACTTGAACTGAAATTGAGGTTGACTTGTGATGAAGGCAGATGAGCTTAAAAGCATAAACTCAAAGACTGGTAGAGTTCCAAGGGAGCGTAAAAACAATCTCATCTAACTCTCTTATTTTATAAAGAAGGAAACAGAGTACCAGAGAGAAGGAATTAGAACCAGGTCTTCCTCAGGGATACTGGCTGACCCTTTCTGAGAAGCAAACCTCCAGGTCTCCTACCTCAGTCAAGCCACCTAATAGAGGAATTAACCTCAGTCCTTCAAGGTACTCCCTGGCCTCAACTAATATCCTTCTCTACACTTCAGGAAAATTGAGAAATTGGAGAGGGTTAAGTTTAAGGAGAAAAAAAAAATCCCCAAAATGGGGCAAGTAGAAGTGTCCTCAAAAAGCCATGCACCTTTAGCTTGATCTCCTTTCCCAATAAAGCCTTGTATGAAAGATCTTTTCTACTCCATCTTTTCTATTTGATCATATGAGTGAAGGCTGCCTTCCTTGGCTGCCAACAGCCCTAAGGTGGGGCATGGAGCATGCTGTGACAGAACATGCTCCTGGTGAACCAGGAAAGCCAACAATCCCAAGATGCATCTCCTTCCCCAAACCTAGGTAGGCCTAGAGCTATGTCTTATATATTCCCCTTCCCCTAGCCCAGGGAAGCTCACAAGATGGTCAAGCTGATCCTCTAGCAGGAAGCTATTCCCTTGTCTGTTCTAACTACATTGTCACTTCATTCTACCTTCATTTTCCACCAGACCCCACTTCCACCATCCTCTTTAGAGCAATACAAGTGCTCTCAGTAGACCTTTGAATTTTCCTCTATAGGGCAAATTTCTCGCTTTTGGGTAAAGGCCTTATCATTCTGCCTTAGTTTTAGCTCTACAATAGGAATACATATTGGATTTGGGATTTCACTGATATAAGAAGCTCCCAAATAAGGAAATTTCCCCTACCAACACATGTTAGCAACTTATTGTCATAGAG
Organism: Pseudocheirus occidentalis; assembly: GCA_028646575.1. Lineage (NCBI taxonomy): Eukaryota > Metazoa > Chordata > Mammalia > Diprotodontia > Pseudocheiridae > Pseudocheirus > Pseudocheirus occidentalis. The sequence goes on along the minus strand of JAQQSW010005821.1, from coordinate 10,083 downwards.
AGCTGCCTAGAACTCTAAGAGGGTAGGTGATTTACCCAGGGTGATATATCCAATATGGACATGAACCCAGGTCTTTTTGATTCTATAATTCTTAAGAACAGCTAAATTCATATAGCACTTTAATGTTTATATAGTGATTTTACATATATTATCTCCAGTTTTCACAATACTCTGAAAGGTAGACGCTATTGTTGAGCAAACCGGGCTTGAAAAATCCTAAGTGATTTGCCCAAGGTTTATAGTAGGTAAACATCCAAGCAGAATTTGAGCTCATGTCTTCTTCATTCCAAGTCTGTCATTCATTCCACTATGCCTCATTAGCTGACAAAAATGAATCACTTAAAACTTAAGAAGTTCTTGGGGCATCTAGGTGACACGGTGAATAGAGTCCTGGAGTCAGGAAGACCCAAGTTCATATCTGGCCTCAGACACTTAACACTTACTAGCTGTGTGACCTTGGGGAAGTTACTTAACCCCAATTGTCCTGCCTTCCCACCTCCAAAACACGAAACAAAACAAAATAAAACTTAAGAGTTTTTGAATTGTCATAGCACTTTTTATTTCACATGATCATTTTTGAGTTTCTTAAGTGTGAAGATCTTAGCATTTAAGTGTTCAAGAGGCCTTAGAAGTAGTCTAGTCCATGCCCACTCATATTACATACAAGGGGAACTGAGGCCCAGAAAGTTTGTGAGTAGCCCACGGTCATCATACATTATTAATCTCTGTTTTTTCCTTAGAGTCTAACATAATCCATATTGTAGGCACTTAATTAAAAGTTTGTCAAATGAAAGAGTTGGAAACTGTGACAGACAAATTAGCACTAGAATTAACTAGAGGCAGGATATCTGGACCAAGAGAAGGTAAGATTGGAGGAAAGGGCTAAATTTAACAAGAAAGATTTGCTGGTGGAAATATAAAGAAAAATGAAAAGCTGAATGAATTGAGCAAAAAAAAAAAAAGAAAATCTGGGAGGCTGTAAAATAAAGGAGGGGAGGTAGGATTGAGTCAAGAGCTGGAGGAGAATGAGCAGTGGTTAGTAGGAGCTGACCTGGGTTGGATACATAAAGAGACAATAATAGATCACAAAGTTTACAAAGAGCTTTTCTTTCAGCAGCCCTAATTCTGTGAAGCATGAAGTGCACATATTCTTGTCTTGGAACCCAGGAAGAAAGAGTAAGTAGTGCACGAAGTGTCAAGCTTGCCTAGTGTGTAGTTCATCCTGAACCAGAGGATTGTTGAATCCGGACTGTAGCATGGAAGTGATATGTTTTCTTTGGGGAAATATAGGGAAGGGGTGGTAGACAGGGGCAGAGTTGTTGAAAGAGGGCCCCTGGCCACCTTAAGAGTAAAGAAGAGGACATTTATGCCAAGCTGGGAAAAGCAAGACTTCATAACTAAGCTGTGCAACTATTAGCTCCAAACCTGTAAAAATTTAAAACCAGAGCTTTCTCCTATTTAGTTTAGTGGTCTTTGCTGACTAAATAAAATTGATCAATCCATCATCCAGTAAATATTTATTAAGCACCTCCTGAGAGACAGGTATTATACTGAGTATAGGCCCAGTATATAATTCACTGTAATTCTTAACAAACAAACAAACAAACAAACAAAAAAAGGCGCTAGATAAAAGCCAGAGTTGTGGTCCAAAGGGAGAAGGCTTCCTTTACCCCTTGGTTGGTAGCAGGGACCAATAACAGTGCTGCAGCCTATAAGTCTTCTCGTAGCATTACCATTCAAGTCACAAAGACTAATCTTAAAAGTAGGATGACTTAGACTTGTAAATCTTAGTGACCCTCATCCAACTGAAGCTTCCATCTTTGTTGAGAATTATGAAGGTTAATACCTGACTGATCTGTAAAGAAGTCTAGTCTCTAGAGAGGCACTTATCTGTTATTTTTACTTTGTTCTTTTTTTCCCTTTCCCCCTTCCCCAGAAGTCCACAATAAAGTTTAGATATTTGCATATACAAACATATATAGACATATACATTCCCAAACCCATTCTACTCCTAATCTTTGTTTTTATGTATGTCCATATCTCTTACTTCCTATAACTCCTGCCTCCTCTACTTTATTTTTACTCACTACCTTGCTCTTCTATGGCTTGCCTAACCCCCTCCAAGGATCCCTCCCCTATCCTCTCATTCCCATAAATCTAAACATCTTCTATATCCCTATTTACCTATTCTCTCACTCTCCCCTCTAAAGATCCCTCCCTTGTCCTCTCCTCTCTATGTTCTTACCATCTTACTTCTTTTGAATTTAGAAGACTTCTATACTCTTTTAAATATATATGTATTGTTCCCTTTTACACCCATTCCTAATGAAAGTAGGTTACCAGAACTACCAGCCCTCCTCCCCCATCTAATTCTTATGTATCAATTCTTCTTCTTGCATCCCATTTGTATAAAATAATTTAAGCTGTTCCTAGATGTTTTTACTTTTAGATTCATATCATGTCCAAGTTTTCCCCAATCTTTCTTATAAACTACCCAATTTTTAGTAAGAATCTTAGACATAAATTTTACATTTTATATATATAAAAAAGTCAACAGTCTGTCTTTATGGATCCTTTATAATCAGTCTTTGTTATGTGCCTTATATTTATGTTGGTTCTTGTGTGTTGAATCACCTATTAATTTCAGGATTTTTTTAACAAAGTTTTGAAAATCTGAGAACTTATCAAATATCCATTTTTTTCATTAAAGATAATAGTCAACTTTGCAGGGTATGATATTTTTGGCCAGAGCCCCAGTTCTTTTGCTCTTCAATATGTTGTGTTCTAAGACCTGTGGTCCTTTATATTTCTGCTACCAAGTCTTGTGTAATTCTAATTGTGGCACCATCATATTTAAGTTATTTTAATCTTTAATATTTTATCCTTGAGCTGGTGGTTTTGGAATTTGACTATGATATTCCTATGAGTTTTCCTCATAAGATTACTTTTAAGTGGTGATCAATGGATTTTTTTCTGTTTCTACTTTCTACCCTTATTCTAATTTTTCAGGATACTTTTTTTCTTGTGTTCTTGGATCAAGATTCTTTTTTTATTATAGTTTTCATTTATTTTTAAATTATTTGTATATTTTCTCTTCTTTATGTATTTTCCAAATCTGTTATTTTTCTTATAAGATATTTTACTTTCTCTTATATTTTTTATTATTCATATTTTGTCTAATCATTTCTTGATCTCATAATTTCACTGACTTGTCATTTTCTTCCTTAAGATTATGAATCTCCTTTTCTAGTTCATTGACTTTCCTTTCATATCCTTCTTGTTTTTCTTGTATTATTCCTATTTTCTTTTTTAGTTTTTCCTCCATCTCTGTCATTTGATTTTTAAATTCTTTTTAAATGCCTTCCATATATTCTTTTTTCTTTTTTGTCTTTTTGGAGAGGGGAAGACAGGGCAATTGGGGTTAAGTGACTTGCCCAAGGTCACACAGCTAGTAAGCATTGTGTCTGAGGCCAAATTTGAACTCAGGTCCTCCTGATTCCGGGACCAGTGCTCTGTTCCCTGCACCAACTAGCTACCCCTATAAATTCCTTTTGGCCAGGTGACCATTAGACTCTTTGGGGGTTTCTTTACTTCAATTACCTCCTCTGAAGATGAACCCTGGTCATCTCTATTCACATAAGAGGTTTCTATAGTTGGATTCTTTCCCCTTTGCCTGTGCTTGCGTGCATGCATGCGTGTCTCTGTGTGTGCATGAACATGTGTGTGTATGTTTGTGTGTGTGTATGTGTGTGTGTGTGTGTGTGTGTGTGTGTGTGGTGATAGCTTATTTGTAGTCACCTATAGCCCTGGGTTGTAGGAAATGGTGTCCCTCCCCCAGATCTTCAGTTCTCCCCTCTAACCTGAAACCAAAGCTAAACCTCTAACCTCCTGTGACTGCCCACAGCCAGGGGCTGTCTGCCCCACTGTTTCTGCACTCACCTGGCATGGTTTGCCCTCACCTCCACTGCTCACACCACAGCTGGGTCTGGCATTAGTGGTCAGCAGAGGTTCCCTCAACCTCCCCCAGCTTAAACACCCAACTCCCCTCACTATCCCAGGGGTAAAAATTTGGGTTGCTGGGGCAGAGGCAGCCTCTTAAACCAGCTCCCCCCAGCGCTTGCTGCTTGTTTAAGAGTTTAGCTGCTTGCTGTTAAAACAGAACTCAGCCTAGAGGTGTTTGCTCTTCATAGGGACCAAATCTCATCCTGGGATTTTTCTTCTGATTTTCTCAAAATGTCCCAGGAGAACCCTTGGTTATGCTCCCATTCTTATTTATCTCCACCCACATTTTATTCGCTCTAAGGTGCTATTTTAATTCTTTCATTGGGGAAGATCTTGAGAGCTTGAAATTTTCTGACCTTCTCTGCCATCTTCCCAGAATCCTCTTCACTTATCTATTATTTTTAACATTAATTGTATTTATACCCTTTGTCCCCTCGAATATAACCCTTTTAGTCTTCCCAACCCAGGGAGCTATCCACGTAGCAAAGAACACAAAATAAATCGGGTGGCAGGGGAGAACAGTTCAGCAAAACTAACCAATATATTACCTGAGTCTGAATATTCATGTTACTTTTGCATAGTACTCTAATTCCTATACCTAAGACTTTGTATTGGATTTCCCATGGCTGATATGCATTCCCTATGCCTTTACCTCATAGAGTCCCTCTTTTTCTTCAAGATATAGCCATAGGCTTCACCTTCTTAAATTCTTTCCAGGTACTCCCAGCTACTAGTGCTTCCTTTCCTGATTACCTTGCTTTTGACTACTTTTATTCATTTGCATTTATTATGTCTATACTTTTATATGTACATGTTGTCTCCCCCAAGAGAATGCAAAACTCCTTAAGGGAAAAGACTCTTTCTCCTTCCTTCCTTCCTTCCTTCCTTCCTTCCTTCCTTTGTCCCAGTACTTAGAACAGTGCTTAGTAAATACCTAGTCAATACACAGTAAGTACTCAAGCTTCATCATTATAAAAATTATAGAGCATTCCATATCATTCTGGATTTTTGTGTTGCTGTTTTTCTTAATTTCATTACTGGAAGCATTTTGTATATTATTTTCTGGTTCTGCTTATTTTATTCCACTTCAGTTCTCCTGTCTTCCTATGTTTCTCTGAATTCTTCAAAGTCATGTTCCCATCACTGATCATTCAACTATACTTACAGAGAGAGAGAGACAGTATGGAGCAGTGGATAGGGAGCCTGACTTGGACCCTGGGTTCAAGTTACAACTCACAACTGTGTGACCTTCCACAGGTCCCTTAACCTCTCAATTTTGGGGACAACTTCTCCCAAACTATAAATTGCAAAGAAGGTGTGGGTTTGCATGAGAAGGATGCAATGAATGATGGAGTTTCCTTATTGGGGAGCTCCCTATAGGACAAATTCACAAGTCCATAAGCTATCCTTTTTTGTATATTACCATTTCCTAGTTGATTGAATACCTATACATTTACTTTAAATGCATATGAAATTGAAGTCAGTGTCTCATCTTTTGGGTTTTTCTACCTGATCTTATCTGTCTTTTCTAAACTAGGGCAATTTCAGAAAGGAGAAAAAAAGAGGTCTCCTGATGGAAAGTCTTCCCTTCTCATTTATCCCTTGGTAGGAGCTTGCCCTATCAAAATATCCTTGCAAAGTGGGTGTTATCACCATTGCAGAGATAAACTAAGAGTTCAGTGATTCAGTGACTTGCCCAAAGCCACACAGGATGTCTGAGAAAGAGCTGTTATTAAAAGGCAGATTTTCAAGGCTGGACTCAACCCCCCAGACCTGATTAAGCAGATGTTTCCTGGATTGGGATTGATTGCCAACCACCTGGGCCCTTGGCAGTCTCACATAACTCAGCTTCCCTTTGGATCAAAATTACTCCAGCAGCCACTGGTATTCATACTTAATCACCTGTATGTAACCTGCCTTTTTGCCCTTTCCTTTTGGAAATTGCCTGAGCTTTAAAATCCCCCTCTGTTGAAGAGGAAGCTGAATGGCTCTCACCCCTCTGGCTATAACCTTCTGCATTTTGCAAAGATTATTTGGCAAGTGCAGCCCTAAGACTATCTCCAAGAGCATGCTGTCTATGGAAAATTCCTGTCAGGTTTTAGACCCAGTCATAGTACATTTTTCTGAGGATCAGTAATGATTTGCAGAGGATCAGTAATGATCTCTGTATGCGGGCTGACAAGGGCATGAGCTCTGCTCCTATTATACCATATTTGTCAGCTCCTTCCTGACACAGTTGACCATGGGACTTCTCCGGGACATTGAGATGTTTAGGTAAAATTTCAGGAGCTGCTCCTGCCTCCATCTGCTTATTTCTTAATTCACATTTCCAAGTTGGGATTATAAATAATTCAGCTGAAGATAGCTATTTGTTGTACTCTCTCTCTCTCTCTCTCTCTCTCTCTCTCTCTCTCTCTCTCTCTCTCTCATTGTGTATGTGTGTGTGTCTGTATCTAGGGGTGTGTATATGTGTGTGTGTGTGTGTGCACGTGCACGTGTCTTCCCTTTACTTTGATTCCTATGCCCTTTGATTTACATGCTTGACATTAGTCATCATTAAGTCCAGCATTATAATCTTATTCATTAACACATAGGTAACAGTGAATTCATTAGACTTTTTGCTCTTCCAACTCTGATTGTTTAAAAGTGACTTGCCAGGACAGGGTTTTTCAAGATTTGCAAAGCTCAGGAGTGCATAGCCAATTTTGGAATTTTGCCTTTGGGAAGCAGACACTGTTAATTGCTCTCCTTTTCTTAAGAGACAGGAAGGAGATTCATCTCTGTTCCCTTGGTACTCCTAAGTGCTTTAATAGCTCTGTATCTTCCTTGGATTCCAACAGTGGGCACTGTTATTCTCTTGCTTTTCCAATGCAGGAAATAAAGTGTGTTTAGCCAGTGACCTGCCTGCCCACTCTCTTAAGAATCTCATTTTAACCCAGTTTCCCAAACTGCTTGATGCATTCCCCAAGAGCAGTAGGAAGGGGCTCAAGCCATTTGAGACCCTTCAAGGAATGGCACAAAGTACTGAAAAAAATTATAAGATATTTTTGAGTAATAATGCCTGCATAAATAAATCATTTTTTTCAATGAAAACGAAGTTCAAATAAGAGTTAACAAAAGTGAGACTGACAAGGTAAATTCTTTCCAAGAGGTTCTAGACACAGAACAGGGATTACTTAATGAGGTATAGGCAGGGGAAGTCAAATTTGAGGAATCTCATTTTGTACAGAGTTGGGTTGATTCTGCTAGAACTCACTGAAGACCTACCCTGGGGCATGTGCAGGTAAGGTTCTCCTGGCCCACTCCTAGTTCTCTTCCCTCCCTTTCTAGAGTCCCTCATATCTTCATTCCAAATCTTAATTCCCTTTTCACTTTATTTCCACTCTTCTTCACCTCCCACTTCCTACCAACACACTATCTTCAGGGATACTCAGATATTAGACCCAGAGTAATTCAGCTTTGCCACCTAAGTTTCCTGCCTTTGTATAGATGGAAGGAAGGTTGGGTTATCTAAGTTGGCTGCTGACACTCAGGATCTTGGGGGGAAAATCACACAGGGTCTTTGTCATATACTAGCTGTGTGAGAATGGAAAAACCATCAGCAGAAGGAATTTCATTCTGGGATCTCCCTATACTGCTGAAATCGTAGGTCTTAAGTTATGCCTCTATCCTCCAAAAGGGAGGAAAAAATTAGGTCATCAATCAATCAGACAAGTATTTGTTAAGAGCCTACTATATGTAAACAAAAACAAAAATTGAAAGAAACAATTCCTGACCTCAAGGTGCTTATATCCTAGAGGAGGAAGCAACACATACATATATAAATATATATAAAAGTAAAGGGCAAGCAAGATGCATATACTACAAATATATGTGAATATGTGTATATACACAACTAGAGTGCTGCTGGGTCCAGAATCAGAAAGACCTAAGTTCAAATCCTGACTCAGACACTTACTAGCTATGTGACTATGAAAAGGCACTTAAATTCTACACCTACCTCACAGGGTTGTTATGAAGATAAAATGAGGTAAAGTTTGTAAATTACTTATATATGGGTCAGAAAACCACTTAACCAAAAATCAAAAATCAAAGGTGTACAAGGAATGACCAGGAAGCTTTTATTTAGTTGGCATGGGAAGAGGGCATCTTCCACCAACATGGATCAGTGGAAGAAGACAATTTACAGAAGACAGAGCAAAGATTTTATACCCTAAGGCACACAATTCCCCTCCCATCACTGTCCCTTATTCCCACTGGCTGGGAGGCAAGTTTACAATCTAGGCACAAAATTCTTCCCAATGACAAAGAGCAAAGAAGCCCCCCACTATCCCTTATTGGCTGGGAGGCGGGTTCACAGTCTTATTACTTAAAGAGCTAAGTATGGGAAACAGAGTATTGTTCATGTCCTTATTTGGTCACAAGCAAGGGTGGAGATGGAAAGACTCCTAAAGGGCTTAATGCTGATAAGGCTGGTGTAGCAAGTAAGGGTGAGGGAAGGGTGTTGAGTTGGGTAATTCCTTAGGAAAACAGCAATCAAATCTGTCCAGTCTCATAAAGGTCTGTCTCTGGTTTCAAGATCGTTTCTCTCTCTCTTTCCCCAGTCTGAGGAGTCTTCACAAAGGCTGTATACCAGCCACTTAGCACAGTGCCTGGCAGGTAGGAAGCACTTAACATGTTCCCTTTCCACTTCCATATATTTCCATCCAAAAAAATAAAAATAAAAAAACAATCACAAAAATAAAAAAACAGACCAACTTTTCCTTCTACCCTTTATAACCAAGTTTCCAGAACTGTTTATGACTACGTTCCACAATTCATCCTGAGTAATAATGCATACAGTTTGTGGTAAACGTTAGTGTTTAGATCTGGGAAGAGAGGGCCTCCACTCTGAAAATTAGTTTCATTATGTAAGCCAGATCTGTGCTTTCATGTCACTCAATAGTTTTACAAGGCACCATTTTTCCTTGTCTTCATTTATTGGCATTGTTCTGTATTTGTATTGTCAAATCTTTTTCTTGTAAAGCCTAATGTAATAATAATAATAAAAAGAACATACACCAAAGGGGGAAAAAAGCCCAGAAAATAAACTCTAATTTTCTTGACTATGCATTATTACATTTTTAAAATTGCTTCATGAATCCCTCTGGAGTTTATCAAAATGAACAGCAATTAACTATTCCAAGCTGCTGCTACTAAAATGACTTTGTCATTATTGTCATTTCAGTTCCCATTGTTTTCTGAGCACTGACAAGGCCCTTCTTTTGAATACTGCTGCCTTCCTTAGCTGAAACTAAGGGAATGGAGGAACAGCAGAATTGTGCTTAGTGAAGGTGTTACAAGGCAACAGAAATATACTGCGGTCCAGACAGCCAGGTTATTAGTAAATTCATTGGGTAGATGAAAATAGCAAAGAGCTATAAGACACATAGATGCCGTTTTGCTTCTATGTTGTGAGGTTTGGCTTAGGGGCTGTTTTATTAGAGGTACATCCCAACAACAAAAAGTCAGGAGGTTGTCGAGTCTAACTTCCTACTTTAATGCTTTGTGGATGTTCTTGGGCTATGAGACCTCAAATATCCCTTGCAAATTTTAGGTACTGTTTCTAAAATCAAAGTTCCAGGTCACTGACTGGCTATCTGGTCTAGCTTCTTGACCTTTGTCTTTCACTGGACTCTGATCACTCTGGAGGAGAGAGTGAAGATGCCAATTTTGCAAAGCTCTGCCTCCCCCAAATCCAATTCACCCACAAATCAAGACATCATGTTTGTGATGTCAATGGCCCTCTTAAAGAACAAAGGACAAACAGCAACAGAAATAGACATTTCTGAGGAGTTTCCCCAGGGCACTTACAAACTGACACCATGAACTCAAGGAAAATTGATTAATTAATTAACAAACTTTTCTTAGTTTTAATGTTTTGGGTTTTGTGACCTAGATGTAGCAAAGAAGTTTTAGGTAGTCTAAGTATAAAGGCCTGTCACAGTATTACTGTTATTACTTCTACTGTTATTAATATTACTATTCTCCTACCACCACCACCATTACTACTACTACTACTACTACTACTACTACTACTAC
>JAQQSW010005820.1:0-14091 GCA_028646575.1 Pseudocheirus occidentalis | reverse complement strand
CTCCCAGTGGGAGTGGGTGACAGGGGAGGAATTGCAAGAATCTAGTATTTAAAGCTATACAATCAAATGCAACTGGGAAATAATACATACAGGGACGGGGGGCAGGGAGCTCCTCCCTGCCCTGCTAGAAAGCTATAGGGGTGTTGGAAGAGGGCATAAAAGGGAACAGATTGTGGGAGGGGTCTTACAGTAGGATCAATGTTCTGGGCTGGGGGGTAGGGGCAAAAAGGGGAGAAAATTTGTAACTCAAAACCTTGTGGAAATGAATGATGTAACCAAGAAAATAAATTAAAATTTAAAAAAAAAAGAGGGTCCTAGCATTATCTCCTCCTCCTGATCAATTCTGGGCTCAGGTTCATTTGCAGTGTCTATCTAAGAGACATATACTAACTGACATATGTCAAGTCTCACTGTCTCAGAAATACACACTAATTGACACATACAAAGGACCCAACATAGAAAAAAAAAATTAAAGATAAAAAAGAAGGCAAGATAGGAAACTAAAACATGAGATAAAATATAATGAGCTAACGAAATCATTTTAAAAATGAAAGAAAAAGGAACTGTGGATAATTCTAACAAAAAATTTTTTAAGAGTTTGTTTTAGCTTTACCTTTGTTTTAAGGGCAAACTTGTTCTCTGAGTTGAAGAAAGAAAGAAACAAACAAACATAGAAAGAAAGAAAGAAAGAAAGAAAGAAAGAAAGAAAGAAAGAAAGAAAGAAAGAAAGAAAGAAAGAAAGAAAGAGAGAAAGAAAGAGAGAAAGAAAGAGAGAAAGAAAGAGAGAGAGAAAGAAAGAGAGAAAGAGAGAAAGAAAGAGAGAAAGAAAGAAAGAAACAAAGAGAAAAACAAGGAAGGAAGGAAGGAAGGAAGGAAGGAAGGAAGGAAGGAAGGAAGGAAGGAAGGAAGGAAGGAAGGAAGGAAAAGAAAGAAAGAAAGAAAAGAAACTGTAGTCAGCAATTGGCTAAGATCCCAGATAAAATTCACTCGATCACTCATTCAATCTAGCCCCTGGCAGAAAAAAAAAAATCAAAATTTGAAATCAGTTGTTCTAAGTACATGAATTTATAAGAGAAAATGTCCTTTCTTTGCCTCTATTCCCAACTCCACAGGAGCTAGTGACATGGATTCTGTAGATTCTCAAGAGCAATCTTGTCAGTTTAACATTAAATTAATCTGTAAAATTAAGGGTTTAAATTAGATAAGATTCCGCAGGTATGTTTCAGGGCTATCATTATATGATCAGCTCAGGTTTTCTATCTTCAAAATTTAGGATTATAAATAACAAAAGTAACAGAACATCCTCTTTTCTTGACCAAAAGAGTAATTCACTGATATCATTTCCAACCCAGTAAATATAGTTAGAACTGTATAGAGGGGACTAAACACTAACATCTTTTAATGATACATCATTACTGTACCTTTTTTGATTCATATGTGTCAGTCTCACTTTCCTATCTAATTTTTACGCTCACTGAATGTAAAGACCACTATTTCTACTCCTCTTGTGTCTACACAAGTGTCTACCTAACACAGGATTAGTCATTAGACATAAAACAGACCCTCAATAAATTTTAGTCAGTTAACTAAAGAGAATAGTTTTAGATTACAGGATAAGGACTATCTTTTCCTCTCAATATCATCCTTGTCGTTCAATCTTCATACTCAAAGAGACTGATGACATCACAATGTTGGGGTCAAGGTATATAGTGTGTTTGACTGTAGCTCATCAGCCCAATATGAACTTGGAAGGCTCTATCATAGTTAAGACACAAACAGTCCATATGAACATTTGGGACAGAGTTGTCTCTAGATTTGTACATCTCACGTTTCTTTTCAGCTACTACAATTCTGCTTTGCTCATACAGTAGAGCCCCTTCTCTGAGGTGGGCATGCTATGCCAGGCAGTCCTGTGCCAGTGTCTCCTATGTGTCAATCAATACTAAAGTTCTTCAGAGAGACCTTAAGAGTATCTTTGTACTGCATCTTCTCACCTCCATGTGAGCACTTGCCTTCTGCAAGTTTTCCATAAAATAGTCTTTTAGGTAAACATACATTTGGGCTATATAGTCAATGCCTACCTCAACATTCTGCACATCCACAGGTGCTTAGTAAATATTTATTGTTTACTATACAAGATCCTAAATCCATATACAATTACTTAGCTATCTCCAAAGTGCATTTTTGCCCACTTTTTCCTATCTGTATGTTCATAATATGCAGTGTATTTTATACAGGAGCTTCACTGAAAATATCAAAGTACAGTTATGAGATTGGACAAACAAAAACATTAGATAGAATCCCATAAATTCACATTCTTTAGAAAAACTTAAGTTCTAGATTCATCACTTTCTACAGGAGTGTTATGCTGAATGTGCAATCAGGGATTTTTATTGAAGAACTTTTCTAGTTGCTGACTGGCTAACCATCACAAATGAATGTATGTATTCACGTGTTCTCCACAAAAAACATCTATGCAGCAAAACCTCATTAATTCAAATACTGCTGTTTGGAATTTGTGATCCTTTGGACAGAGGCTAGGCTGAAGTTTACCTTGGCTTATCTCACTAACCCTTTCTTTTTTTTTTTTTTTTTGCTTTTTGGAGGGCAGTTGGGGTTAAGTGACTTGCCCAAGGTCACACGGCTAGTTTTTTGTGTTAAGTGTCTGAGGCCGGATTTGAACTCAGCTACTCCTGACTCCAGGGCCGGTGCTCTATTCACTGCACCACCTAGCCGCCCCTCACTAACCCTTTCTTAAAAAATATGAGACATCCTAGAGTTCTCAGGAAGAATATTTAAAATAATCAAAAGCTCCTTCCCTGATGCCAGCTGAGTAGCACAGGGGGCGGAAGCTCCCGAATGTTTTCAAGATTTAGCTTCACCGGTGAACCATTGCCATGGCCTAAGAAGGCATTGCTCCTGGAGGTGTAATGGACATTAACACCACTCTACAAGAAGTGCTGAAGATAATACTCATCCATAATGACCTAGCTGGTGGAATTCATGAAGTTGCCAAAGCTTTGAACAAAAGTCAAGCCCATCTTTGTGTTCTTGCTTCCAACTGTGATGAACCTATGCATGTAAAGTTTGTTGAGGCTCTATGTGCTGAGCACCAAATCAACTTGATCAAGACTGATGACAACAAAAAACTGGGTGAATGGATAGACCTCTTTAAAACTGACAGAGAGAGAAAGCCCTGTAAAGTGGTTGGCTGCAGTTGCATTGTTGTTAAGGACTATGGCAAGGAATCTCAGGCCAAAGATGTCATCGAAGAATATTTTAAATGCAAGAAATGAATAAATAAGGGGCAGCTAGGTGGCGCAGGACCTGAGTTCAAATCCGGCATCAGATAATTAACACAAAAACTAGCCGTGACTTGGGCAAGTCACTTAACCCCAATTGCCCTCCAAAAAGCCAAGAAAAAAAAAAAAGAATAAATAAAAGCCTTGGTCTGGTTTGAAAATAAAATAATCACAAGAAAAAATTTAATTTCAAGTACTTCAAAAGTACCATTTACAAACAATTGACATGGTAATCTAAAGTCATTCTATTTCCTATAATAGACCCTCTAAGGGCTTCAATGTACAATAATTGGTCCTTTAAAGGTTTCAATGTACAATAATTGTCCATAACAATTTTATTAATATCTTATGTTTGACTAATAAAAATTCTTTCTAAATACTGTATAATTAAACTTTTTCAATAATTTCAAATTGCTCTCGGTCATAAAAAAGGCTGAATAGTGATCAGGAGAGGCACTAAATTAATGCTACTTACCTCTCTATATCTCTGTACCTCTCTGAGTCTGACCTCAGAAAACCAAATCAGAACTCTAAAGGTTGCTTGTAATTATATACAATCAGACAAGGTAGGTGCCAAGAAATGAGCTGCTCAGCTGAGTACGCTTCTAATCAAAGTTAAACCACCTTCCTTCTTTAACAACCTTTCCATTATTTAGTATGGTTAAGTTTTTCTTCAAGATCTCCTTCAATAATCCAAGCTATCCATTCAGTTTTTCAGAATGTATCAAAAAACTTCAAAAGGTCTTCCTTTTGATTGTAGTCCCTGATAGTATCATTTAACACCAAGGTGCCAAAGACTATTTCTAATGAGAGGCATGCCTCTGCCTACTTCATGAATACAAACTTGGTGAGGTTTTACTGAATAAACAATAGAAGGGATCAGGTTTTACTCACTGTTCAGATGAATACCAGTTAGCATACTCTGAATGTTTAATTAATACTAATTAAAGACAAGAATTATAAAGGGCATGTTGGCAAACTATCAAAAATGTTTTCCTTTTTTCTAATTTGCTACAGAGCTATCAGCACATGTTTATCAGAATAAAACAAAAATGATAGCTTTGATAATTAATTAATCTATTTTTAATTCATGCATACAACCCAGCTAGACTTTGATAGGGAAAAAGGAAATAAAGCAAGGGCCAGAGATAGCTTTCAGAATTTTATTCAGAGTCTCTCAGCAAGAACTAGATAACTTTTCACAGCCTTGTCCAAAAATAAATGGCCATATGAATTGAGTTGAAGAATATCCCAAGTTCAACCCTGCCCTATATGTAAGGGAGGAAGAAAGGTTGAGAAATCATTCTATTCTTCCAAAAGCAATATAAACTCTTAAGTTAGATGCTCTCTTACAAAAAGAAATTCAGTTTGGGAAGTAGTCATCCTTTATTATAAAAAGGATAGACATCTAGGGGTAGACAAGATGAGAGGAAAGAGCAAATGCAAGATCAATAAGAATTTAAGTATTTACTATGTGTTAAAAACTGGGATACACAGACAAAATTATTCTCAAGTTACTGCATTCCATCTGCCCACATTCAACCATAGAACTATAAGTAGACTTCATACTAAGCTGAACCAAGAGCATAACATGCCTGAGTTTCTTGTCAAAAGTAAGTCCTAAGAAAACTATTCCAATTCCCAAAATCAACCAATACCCACACCACCACCACCACCTACCCACAATGGATGCTGCTACTCACATCCTCGTGGAAATATCACAAAAATAGGGAGTTAAAAACACCTATATAATATGTTGTTGTTGCCATTTGTCCTTCATTTTCAAAAAGGACTGGCAACATCATGGAGTGATGCCTTGACTTGCTTGTGAATTATATTTAAGTGAGGCAGAGTTGCACTAAGTCCTAAACCTCATTCTCTCTTCCTGAATCATTTAAATCCAATGGCAGCACAAAAAGCAGGACGAATGGTCATGGCCCAGGATGCAATGGATGACCTTGGTGTCCTGGATGTCTGACCAAGTCCTAAACCCTGCTTCAGCCACCTTCATGGTCATCAGAACAAATTTTTCTCATATACCCATACCCAGTCTTCATATGATTTGGGTAAATGCTTCCCTAATTCACCAGTGGGTTTGTATCCTGTTACCCTCTGTTATCCTCAATCTGATTTAAGTCATTTACCAAAATATTTTTACTATGGTGTGGCTGCTGTCCATGCTACAGCTTCTTGGAGCCCCCGGTGAGAAATGAGTGCCAGATAGGTGCCAAAAGTAGATGAGTAGCCCTGAAAAAGGCTCAGCAAGTCCCTACACCAGAAGCCTTAGTCCTCCCTGACACCACATATGTCCCAGCTATACAACATATGCTACTATCTGAGGAGCTAGTTTCTTTTCCTGGGGAAAAGGGTTGCCTTGAGGCTCATATCTGAGAACAATTCCTAATTAGAGGAGACAAAGGAAAGGAAAAAATAAGAAAAAGAATATGGGAAAAAAGTACGCGGAAATATCTCTAAACTTTCAATTCAGTTTAAAGTAAAATTAAGCCATCTATACTATGGAGAACACTATTATGGACCTCAGAGAGCTACAAGAATAAATAAGACACTGGTCCCAATTCTCATAGAGAATTACTATCAAATGGAGGGAAATAGCACTGATACAAATAACAATAAAAATGGAAAAATATAAGTATGGAAAAGAAGCATAGGAAGGAAAGATCATTTCTAACCAAGATTAGAAAATCACAGAAAGCTTTACAGAGAAATCAACAACTGGGCTGGAACTTGAAGGGTAAACAGGATTTTACCTCAGCAGAAAAAGCCCAGGAAAACATTCTAAGGATAGGAAATAGCATGAGTCAAGCCCAGGACATGTACAGGAGAGGACAAGTAGTCCACTTTGGCTACAGTATAAAGGGGTGAAGATGTAGTATGACATAAACTTGCCAAGATGAGGTGGTACAAGTTTCTGAATGACCTTGAATATAGCTAAGGAGTTTGGATTTTATCAAATTCAATTCAACTCAGCAAACATTGCTAAATTTACTGTGTGCAAGGTGCTGAAGATAAAAAAAGCAAAAGCAAAATAGTTCATGTCTTCAAGGAAGCTACATTGTACTGACATGTTAGGAAGGTTCTAAAGAGTCACTGAAGTAAACATTCTGGTTTCTAAGACTGAGAAGCCATTGAAATGAATCAATCAAAACAAGCATGTATTAAGCACCTATATGTTCGTTTCTGTGGTGTTTAGGCAATAGTGACTGACCTCAATAAGTCTGAATTCTGTCAAAATGAAAAGGTAACCTCAACGTTTGGCTAAAGAGTAGCTAAGGTAAAGGAGAGAAAAATAAAACTACATCAAGGAAAGGCAGAATCTAAAAGAAGCACAATGTGTAGTGGAAAGAACAAGACTTGGAGGTCAGGAGTCCTGGGTTTTAATGTAAGTTCTGCCACTAACTGGCTTTATGGCCTTGGGCTAGACATTTCCCTTCTCTGGACCTCAGCAACATGATCTATAACTGGACTGGATAATCTCCCAGGCCCCTTCCAGCCCTGGCATATTCTATAAGGCTAAATATTTAACAGTTTTGGTATGCACTCTCAATAGAGAGTGGGCACAATGAGCTCTCATTTCCCTGTGAAATGATGGCAATCATAAGACAGCACATTTTAATTAGCAGCAACACAGACATTACCACGATGCTTAGAAAGATTCCAAAATCTTGAACTATGTTGGGAAGCACAGACAGGGCCTGAAATACAAGCTACTTTTAAATCATCACTGACTTCTTCCCTAGAACTGATGTAATTAGAAATGACAGTTTCAAAGTAAATAACAGTCAAAATAAGCTACAGGAACTGAAGTATGGCACACATGAACAGCCTCCTTTAGGACCACAAACTTAAAATACATCAAACAAAAACTATTGCAAACCTAGACCATAGTTTTTAAAGACAGAATTATGAAATGCCATGCTCTTCACATGCACAGTATTAAGCAAGTATGAATTTCCTGCCAACTGCCATGCCACATTTGTGAAATAAATACATTTTACACCAAAATATACTGCTGTAGGATCCTGAATTGTTTTCAGAACCTAAGGTGGTTTTGAGAATTCCATATCAAGAATAAAGGTGAATGAAAAAGTTCATTCAGCACTGAATTGTTTATCGAATTTAAAAACAACACAGTCTTACAATTCAAGTTATTCCCTCCTCCCACTTCCACGTGCCAAATTCCTAGACAATTATAAGGAGGGAGTAGAACATCAAACCCCTGTTCAATAGTGCAGTCAGTACCTGTCTCTGTCTTGCTAGAGAATCCTGCAGCCTGTTTGATCGCTGCTGCCGTTAACGCTAATCCTCGACTCCTCTTCAAGCCATGCTGTAACACAGATTCAAACTGGGCACACAGACAAGTCACTCTGCAACAGAATAAATGATTAATCAAACCATCGTGTGAAGAGAATAACAGACGCATCAGCAACAACATCCAGATGCAGCGGATTCAGAATCTGGGCAGGAATGCATGACATGACACCAAGAGAGACATGTGTACCCGCGTGCCAAAGGAAAACACTTGGTAACTCACTTCATATCAGAAGCAACTTTGATTTATGTTACTTTTACTTAACATGGGGGAGTATCACGTAGTCTAGCCATACTCATCGTCCTCGTTAAAACACAGTAACAACAATTCATGAGACAAGGGAAATGAGATTTGTACAAGAAGCAAGAGAAGAAAAAGCCAATTTATAAACAAGTTGGTGCATATGGGAGTGTTAATCATACGCAAATCACAAGTCACAAATTCAACTCTAATTCGCCTCACAAATTTGCAGTAACAAGATTATATTTTCACGGACTGAATTCACAATGTGCCAAGTTAGAGACTGCATGTAACTTCATGCCATGTTACACTCATTGACAAACAACAGAAATTCCAAATTCTTGTTCCTTGCTTTGTTAGACATCTGATCTTTTGCCAGAGATTCAGTTTTATAAATCAATGCCAGGGTTGACTAAATCTTCAACTAAAAAGAGGCACAACCAGGGCACAATATTACCCACAATAACAGTGAGGGAAAATAGTATGGCATAGTGGATAGGGCCTTGGACTTGGAGTCTGGAAGACCTGAATTCAAATCCTGCCTCAGAAAGTAGGTTCTCTTGGGCAAATCACTTAAACTTTCTGGGTCTCAATTTCTTCATCTGTAAAATAAAAAGTTGGGTTATAATGCCTATGAGTTCTCTTCTAGCTCTAAATTTATGATCCTGTAATCCAATCAGCAAAGTGAACCAGAACCCTCAATATTATGGTTATCAGCAGGGAAAAACACCAAAGTCACACTTTTCCACAAATTCCTCCGATTCGTATGGCTCATCAATTCAGAGAATTATAGATTTAGGGCTGAAACATCATCTAATCCAAACTCTTCATTTAGCATATGAGACAACTGAAGCCCAAAGACTTGCCCAAGGTCATATTTAGTATTTAGTAGGTATAGAATAGTAAATCTGAGAAGGTCAAGACTTCCATACTTGTTGATTGGGTGACTGAATCTACCACCTGACACAACCCAACTTAATGACTTTCCTTTCCTATTCCACCCCTACCAGCCACGGAAAATAAACCTGCTTATCCCTGTCTGAGAAAAGTTCACCCACTCTCCCACATTCAGTACCAAGACAATAGCATTTCATTTTCCCCTCTATGAATTCAGAGGGGAAAAGGGTTAATCTAGCATTGAGCCGGGAGTCAGGAAGACCAAGGTTCAAATCAACCCTCAATCACTTGCTAGCCGTGTGACTCTGGGCAATTGACTTAGCCTCTGTCTGCCTCAGTTATGCCATCAATAAAACTACATCAAGGAAAATCATAATCTAAAAGAAGCACAATGTGCAGTGGAAAGAACAATACTTGGAGGTCAGGAGTCCCATGGGGATAATAAGAGCATCTACCTAGCAAGTTATGAGGATAAAATGAGATGATTATCTGTAAGGGGCTATTTGTAAAGTGCTATGCAAAAGCTAGCTATTATTATTATTATTATAATGACTATGTCCTGGAACCACCCATAATCCTAGAACTACACCCTTTCTGACCTCTCTTCTATGTGTCACTATATATTAATATTCAGTTAGTCATATCTATATTCAGATAACTGGCAACTACGTGCTACTTGGCTGCAGAGATGTCTACCAAAATCCAAGGTGGGGAACCTGTGGCCACAAGACCATATATGGCCCTCTAGGTCCTCAAGCAGGGACCTTTGACTGATTCCAAACTTCACAGAACAAATCCCAATAAAAGGATTTGTTCTGTAAAACCTGGACTCATTTAAAAGGCCACAACCAAGGACCCAGAAGGCCAGTTTCCCCATGCCTGAAACCATCTCACACAAACATTTCTGTTCCCTTAAAATGAACTCAAAATTTTTCAACAAGTTCAAGTAAGCTTACTGAAATGAAAATTTGCTGAGTCAACATCCCAGGAAAACAGAAAAGGCACAAGGGAAAGAGCACTGATTCTGAAGTCCAAGGGACATTGTTCAATTCCCCCTCTGATGTTTACTCCCTCTGTGACCTTGGGCAAGTAACCTAACCTCCTTGTGCCTCAGTTTCTTCATTTGTAAAAGGATGGGGTTGGGCTATCTGACCTCTGAAGTTTCTTTCAACTGTGGATTTATGACTCTTAATTCTGCAGCTATAACTAACAATCTGATGTCTTAAAATACTCAGTGTTGCACAATCAAGTATTTTATTTTTTCCCACCTTTAAGAAGTGGAGAAGGTGATGAGAAGAGACAAAATCTTTATGACAAATAAGGCTTATCTTTTAGATTTTTTTTAATTTAACAATTTATTGGGCACATATTACAGGTATTTCAAAGGGGGGTACAAAAGTGAATAAATACAGTCCCCACCATCAAGGAATTCATAAACCAATAGGGGAAATGAGAAAAATAACTATAGAACAAGATAGAAAATAAGAGAGAAGTGCAAAGTGCTATGTGAGTCTGGAGACCTATCCAGCTAAGGGGATAAGGGAAGGCTAAATGAAGAAAGTGATCTGATGAAAGATAAGATCGTGGACATATAAAGATGGGCAGGAGGCTGGTGCAGTGGGTGAAAGAGGTATTTCAAAGAGAGGTGAATGGCATAAGCCAAGATGCAGAAGAAGAGAACAGAGACAGATATGCTCAGAGGGTGAAGTTATCCAGTTTAGTTAAACAAGAGTATATGACAGAGAGCAGGTAGAAATAAAGCCCAAAAAGGAAGCTGGAGTTGAAGCAGACAGGGCCTTGAATACCAGATGAGGGAATTTGGACTTTATTTAGCAGGTAATAAGTCACTACAGTTTCTGAGCAAGCAAATATGACTGTTATTATTATTTGGCAAAAGATTTATCTAATAGCAGCACAAAGGACTGATCAGAAGAATGAGATGCTAAAAGCAAGGACACCAGTGAAAATACCAATGCAAAAGCCTAAGCAAAAAGCAATGAAGGGCTGAACTGGCATGGTGGGAGTGGGAAGGGGAAGGAGAGGAAAGCAAGAGTTTAGAGTACGTTGTTGCTTCAATTCCAAGCAATTCTCATATCGTAACAACTATAACTGCATCCAGAAAGGCAGATCAAGATCATGGCATGTTGGTAGTCTACTCTCAAAAATTAAACAAACTGTGAAAAGAGAAGCTCCAGGTCACACCTCCCCCAAATCCCCTTTTCACTCTTCTAGGGTTATCTTCCTGTACAATGAACCCAATCTGTAAAAGTCAAAGGCACTTAAAAAAAAAATTATAAAAAGCCTTTGTCCAAGTCTCACCAAGTCCAAGGGGGCTAAGGCCTTAGGCAGTTATTTCTCAAATCCAATCAAATGTTTATTGGGCATCTATCATGCCCAAGGCAAGACAGTGCAGTAGGTCCTATTTAGGATGCAAAAAGTCAAAGACATAGTACCTGTCCACCAGAAGCTTATAAGAAGTTGAGAATCACAGATGTGTCTACAGAGATCATGTAAACAGCGTACAGTCCAAAACTTCCACAATAATACATTATAACACTAAGGTCATCAAATCTTACTGCAGACAGCAGCACTGAAGTCTCAGGGCAATGACCATAGGGTACTGTGAAATAAACATTATTCCAAGGCAATTGTGATAGTAGGCATTCTTTTGTGAAACCAACTGACATCATTAGGTAGGGTCTGCCTACATAAAAGAAAGAGAAGGGATAGGACCTGGACCTCTGATTTTACTGGTAGAGAGACACTCCAAGGAAGGAACCTTCCTCTATTAGTGCAGGTTGGCATGTTCTCCGCAACTTGCAACCTCGAAGAATTGCTTGGCCCTAAGCCACAGAGAGGTTAAGTCACTTGCCCAGGGTCATACAATTGATATGTATCAGGGATAGGACTCAAACCCAGGCCTTCTTAGCTTCATGACTGGCTCTCTATTGACTGGCTCTCTATCCACTACACCAAAATGTCTCACAAGAAATAACAGTATCGGGGTAACTAAGTGGCACAGTTGAATAGAACACCAGTCCTAGAGTCGGAAGGACCTGAGTTCAAATCTAACCTCGGACACTTGACACACTTACTAGCTGTGTGACCTTGGGCAAGTCACTTAACCCCAACTGCCTTGCCTTCCCCCTCCAAAAAATAAAAGAAATAACAGTATCAATAATTATTTGCTAAGTGATCAATGAATATGACAAATAACACATAAAATAAAATGACAGGCTAAAGTAGAAGACTTCACCTAAGTATAGTTTCAGCTGGCCTTTGAATGATGAATAAAATGTAGACAGTGAGAAGAGGTGGATTAGACATGCAATCAAAAACTTGGTGACAGGAAGGCAGGCAGTGTGATCAAGGCAAAAGTAAGTGGACCAGTCAGGTAAGAAGAAAACAGTGGGAGAGTGGCTTCCAAAGGCAGGTTAGCAGGAGACAACTGACAACCTTGACTACCAAGGTTGAGGAGACTGGGTTTTATCCTTTAGGCAACTAGGAACCCCTGAAAATCAGTACTCCCTTCAGTTATTGTCTTTATTTGGTGAGATTCCCAATCCCATAAAAGGACATTTGGAATACAGTCTCCACTTTTCACAGTTCTACCTTTCACCACTCTCTACAACTGTCACGCCCTGAAATCCATGCTGTTTCTTACCATCTTTATTTGACCATTCAATGGTTTTTCACTGACATTTAAATGTATGAAACTAAAAGCACATGCCCAGTCAGGTTATAGCACATGCAAAATTAGGTTTTTGTTTCATGTAATGAATATTGAAGACAACGCTGAGCACAGAAGCAGAGGCATCTTGTATACAGAAATTTTAATCTTAAAATAAAAGGAAATGAGCAAAGGCAGTTAGGTAGTGCAGTGGATAGAACATCTGCCATGGAGTCAGGAGGACAGGAGTACAAATTTGGCCTCAGTCACTTGACTACTAGCTGTGTGACCCCAGGCAAATCACTTAACCCCAATAGCCTCATCACTCCCCCCTCAAAAAGAGAAAATAAAAGTAGATGAGCAGCAGGCTCAAGATGGTGGAACAGTAGAAAGAAGTAGAGGAAGCTTCCAATTCCCAACCTCCCATCTCCTTCCAACAGGTCTAGAAAAAGCATCAGAAAAAATGCTAACTGGGAAATTAAAAAAAAAAAATAACAGTGAGTCATTTTTCCAGGCCAGGTCAGCATACAAAAACAAACAGAGATGTCTGTGGACACTGAGGATGGCATCTAGCCAAGAGAATGTGACACAGAATATGCTAGTACAGAAAGAAGGTCTGCACCAAGCAAGAAAAGGTCCCATATCCAGCAAATAGGGACCAAAGCTTGTGTGGACCAAAGGAACAGGTGCCAACCTACAGATCTGTCAACAGCTTCCCAGCTCTGAGTTAGAGATCTAGAGTAAACCAAGGAGGGGAACCTTTACCTAAGGACAGCATTATACAGGGAGGAGCAGTGGCAGATCTAGGCTGTGTTGAGCAGGGAGCAAGTTCAGAAACAAACATAAGTTATATGGCTCAGCCTTCTGGGAGCAAAGCAGGGTCTTAATTACAACTTCTAGCCTGTCTGAAGTCTGCAACAGGATAACCAGGGGCAGGGATCTCAGACCAAAGGGAAGTCTACAGAACCAGTAGAGCTTTACAGTGAAGTCATCATGGCTGAGACAAACAGCACAGTCTCCTGAAACTCCAAACAGGCAAGCCCCCCACCCACCTAGGCCCCTTGTGCAGGTCCAAACCCAGGTCTGGAACTTGCACAGCTCAGACAAGGCAGGGCAGCAAATAAACTTTGTCCTGGATCAGACCACTTTGGAAGACTAAAAGCCTGAACTGTCCAGGAAATCCTGGAATAACCCAAAAAAGCAACAATAGGACTAGCCCAGACATTCCCTACAGAAGTACACTACAACCTAGTCTAAGCATAAACTCTGAAGTTAGAAAGGAGACTGGAAGAATGAGAAGTAAAAAGAAAAGAATCATATGTTAATAAGTTATTATGGTGACAGGGATGCCCAAGATATAAATCCATAAGCAGAGAATGACTCCAACATCTATAAACAAAGCCTCAAAGAAAACATAGCTTGGGCACAAATTAAACTAGAATTCCTAGATGAGATCGAAGCAAAAGTTTTCAAAAAGAGATAGATAAAAAATGTTTTTATAAATGCCAGATGGAAAAAGAATCTCAAAAGCTTTCTGTAGAGAATAATTCCTTCAGAATTAGAGTGGAGCAAATGGAAGGAAATGACTTTATGAGAAATCAAGATATTATTAAACAGATCCAAACAAATGAAAAAATAGAAGGCAATGTGAA
>JAQQSW010005819.1:0-14091 GCA_028646575.1 Pseudocheirus occidentalis | reverse complement strand
CCAGAAAAAGAACTTGGAAAGCATCCTTCAAGAAATCCTCAAAGAAAATTGCCCTGAAGTTTTAGAGTCAGAGGGCAAAATAGAACTTGAAATAATTCACATATCATCTCTTCAAAAAGATCCCCAAAAGAAAACTCTGAGAAATGTTATTGCCAGGTTCCAGAATACCCAGTTAAAGGAGAAAATATTACGGGCTGCCAAGAGAAAACCATTTGAATATTGAGGAAGCACTATCAGGTTAACCCAGGATCTGGCAGCTTATACACAGGGATCAAAGGGCTTAGAATGTGATATTTCAAAGATTAAGGGAGCTGGGATTAAAACCAAGAATCAACTACTCAGCAAAATTAAGCATATTATTCCAGGGGAAAATATAGTCCTTCAATGAGGTGGAGGACTTTCAAATATTCTTGCTGAAAAAACCTGAACTGAACAGAAAATTTGACAACCAAAGAAAAGAAGCATGAGAATGTAAACATGGGAAAGCCATCAAAAGGAATTTGTCAAATTTGAATAATTTACATGCCAATATGGAGAAATGATAATAGTAACTTATGAAACTTTTCTTAGTAGGAGGATAGGTGAAGGGAATACAAATGCATATATATGTATACTCACACATATGTCTGTATAGGAGGCTATATATGTCTATGAATACATATCTGAGCATGTGTGCGTATGTATATATAGAGGGTATAGGATCAATTGAATAGGAAGGGATGATACTTTAAAAGGCAAAATTCTGAGGTGGGAGAGAACTAGAATGGGAGGAGACAGGGAGAGACAAAATGGGGTTAATCATCCCATATAGAAGAGGCAAGGGATAACTGTTACAACTTTACTTTTAATTACTCTCATTTAATTTGGCTTAGGGAAGAAACAGCATAAACTCTAAACTGGACATCATGCCACACAGGACAGTAGGGGGCATGGGGATGAGAGGGGGTATGACAGAGGGGAAGACAAGGTCTGGGGAAGGGATACTGGAAGCACCTACTTCACTAAAGGGACAGCGACAGGGTCAAGAAGAGAACAAGGGGGGAGGGATAGGAAGGAGAGACATATGATTGCTGTCACAATATGTCCAATATAAAGATGCCCTGTATAATCACACATACACAGCCTGTATTGAATTGCTTGTCCTTCCAGTGGGGGTGTGTGACAAGGGAGGAAGTGAAAGAATCCAGAATTTAACGTTCTGTAATACCTGCAACTAGGAATTAAGATATACAGGGGCTGGGGTAGGGAGACCCTCCCTGCTCTACCATAAACTTAGAGAGCAGATCAGGTGAGGAGCTTTACAGTGTGATTTCTGTTTTAGGGTTGCGGTAGGGGAAAGATGGGGAGAAAATCTGTAATTCAAAAATCTCATGAAAATTAATGATGTAATCAAGGAAACAAATAAAAAAATTATTAAAAAAAAGTCAAGTAATAGCCTCGGAAAATGAGCAAACAAAAGTGAAAAATAAGATTATTAAATGTTTCTCTGGTGACATGGAAGATCAAAACATGCACTCAGTAGAAGACAACAAAGTCAAAAATCTTTGAAAATCCTCCCAGTCTCCAAAAAATTATGACTCAGTTGCAAGCCGTGAAGGAGCTCAAAAATAATTTTAAATATCAAATAAAAGAAGAAGAGTAAAAAATGAGAGGAGAAATGAGAGTCATGCAAAAAACATTCTTGACAAAAAAGTCAACTGTTTGCAAAAGGGGAAAAATGACCAAAAAACCCATCCAGGAGAGCTAATTTTAAAATTATTGGACTACTGAAAAACCATTATCAAAAAAAGAGCTTAGACATCATTTTTCAAGAAAGTATCAAGATTAACTGCTGTGATATTCTAGAACAACAGCATAAAATAGAAATTGAAAAAATTTAACAATGCACTTAAATTGCATAATTTAACAATTATGCAATCACAATATTGTAGCCAAATTCCAGAGTTTCCAGGTCAAGGAGAAAATTTTGCAAGCCACCAGAAAGAAACAAGTCAATTATTGTGGAAATACAATTAGGATAAGACATGATTAACCATTTTTACATAAAGAGATTAGAGGGCTTGGAAACTGATATTCCAGAGGTCAGAGGAGGAATGACTATAAGAATAATCTATTCAGTAAAACGGTATAATCCTTCAGAGGAAAAAAAAAGGACATTCAGTAAGATAAAGGGTTTCCTAATATTCTTGATGAAAAGACAAGAGCTCAACAGATAATTTGACTTTCAAATACAAGACCCAAGAGAGGCATGGGAAGGTAAACAGCAAAGGGTAATCACAAGAGACTTATTCAAGTTGGATTGTTTACATTCCTACATGGAAAGATGCCATTTGTAACTCATGAGACTCTTTTCAGTATTAAAGAAGTTGGAGGGAATATATTTGTGTATGTACACACACATATGCATATATGTATACACATACATATAAATTCATATATACACACATACTTGTATACATATATGTGTATATACACATACATACATACACACATACACACATATACATTTTTATGTATGTATAGACTGAGGGAACAGGGTGAGTTGAATATAAAGGGATGATATTTTAAAAAATAAAATTAAGGATTGAATGGGGCTTGGACTGGGAGAAGGATAAAAGGAGACATAGAATGGGGTAAATAATCTCACATAAAACAGGCAAAAAAACTTGTACAGTAGAGGGGAAGAGAGGTGACAGAGACTAAATGAACCTTACTGTCATTGGATCTGATATAAGGACAGAATAACAATCACACTCAATTGGGCATGCAAATCTATCTTACCCTACAGAAAAGTAGGTGGGGGGGAGGCGATAAGAGAGGCATGGATGATGGAAGGGAGGTCAAAATGGGGGAAGGAGGTAATCAGGAGAAAACACTTTTGAGGAAGGACAGGGCCAAAGGAAAAAATAGAATAAAGGGGCGGGGGGTAGAACAGGAAGGAGGGAATTAGAGTTACTCTTTCACAACATGACTATTATGGAAGTTTACTGCATGACTATACATGTATAACCTATATCAAATTTCTAAATGAGTGTGGGTGCAGAAGGAAGAAGGAAAAGAATTTGGAACTCAAAATTTTACAAAATGAATATTAAAATTGTTTTTACAACCCCTTGGAAATAAGGTACACAGGCAACAGGATGTAGAAATCAATATTACCCTACAGGGAAATAGAAGGGGAAGAGCATAACAGAAGGTGTGGGAGGTGGTAATAGATTAGAGGGAAGATTGGGAGAAGGAGTAATCAGAATGCATGTTGGGGTGTGGAGAGGGGAGAGATAGGGAGAAAATTTGGAACTCAAAATCTTGTGGAAGTGAATGCTGAATAAAACAAATTTAAAAAATTAAAAATATGTATAGTCATATACATAGAATCATGGTACCATATAACACAATATAACAATCATACATTAATTTAAATAGTTATGGTATTTAGGACTTAAATTTTTTGTTGATAAATACTTTGTTTTGTGTTTTGTTTCAGTTTTGGCTTTTTAGAAGGGGGAAGCAGAGCATGCAATTCAGTTAGCAAAACTTTTCAGTTTTGTAGCAGGAAGAGCTTATTGTAGAATTGTTACTGATGACTCTGCTCCTTCCCCTCATGAAAAGGAAATTCAATGTAACTTGAGAAAGCATCATCACTGAATGGCCAGGGAAAGTTATTATATTCACAGTGGTCAAGTGCTCTCTTACTTTGCTCCCTCTCAACTTCCATGACTGCTCAAAAGAATTTTTCACCCAAGGTTATTTTCTCCTTCTAATTCCACAGAGATTTTGACATTCAGCATTTATTACCAAAAGCAATGAGAGTAGCCAGGTAAAACCACACCCACAGTGAATCATTTCTTTAGTTTAAACTAAACAAAACAACAACTGATAAACAACTTATACCTATAATTTCCTCTGCCTAGACAAAGATTTTGTCATTGCTCCAAAGGCCATATTTAGATGACCCATCTAAACATAAAGTAATGAAACAATGGCTCAAGGGATGATGGAGTACAGGTGTGTGACCTAGCACATGACTGAAATCAGAAGGTAGTTAGAGAAATGGTCTCTGGAGTCCAGTTAGCTGCTTGCAAGTGTAGACTTATTGTATTAATGTACAGACAAGAAATGAGATCATCAGACAGTATACTTTTGTGAAATAAGGGTCAGATATGAAGATAAGAACTCAAACTTCAGAAAGACCAATAAAGAAACAAAAAATGACTATGGAAACTATGATTTTACATATTACCAGAAATATAAGGTTAAGTCTGAACTAGAAATCTACATTGTCTGAAAGCCAACTAAAGGTGAATTACAGCCATGATTTCCTATATGACACATTACTCACAAGTTTTTCCTGGAATTTAGAAATAACAACAACAACAAAAATAAAAAAATACCAAGGCTGCAATTATTCATTGGCATTAAAAAATCATTTGTTACTTTTCTGTGTGTGGCGGAATAGGAAATATGAGCAACTTAGAAGACAAAAAGAGGACGGTACTTTCCAGTTCCATTTAACACCTATTTTGCCTTCAATTTAACCTAAATAGAACAAAGTGGAAGTCTCATGATAACACAACATCTAATGATCCAAGACTATAAAATATCTCTGGAATCCTGGCTGTCATTTATTGTGTGTGTGTGTGGGGGGGGTGGGTGTGTATGAGAGAGAGTGAGTGACTTTAAGTCTTATAAAATGAAATTCTATTTGTTTCTAGAAGATATTTAGAGTTTTTAATACATGCTAGCAAATAAGAGAATTTTAGATCATCTAGTAATGTTGGAACCAGTTATCTTTTGAAGTACTTGGTCTCCTTTTAGATTGTTGAAATAAATTACTCAATAAGAAATTATTTATTAAGTGTTTATTTTCTGCCAGCCACTGTGCTTAGTGCTAAAGATTTAGTGGAGAAACAAAAACATTTTTTTCTCACAAAAAGGGTGCATCAGAAAACCTGGAAATTTGATGAATTCTGTCCTTACAAAAGGACAAAAGCATTGTATTGTCAAATTTCTCATTTTCCAGACGAGGAAACTAAGTCTGGAGACATCAAATGACTTGACCTAGGACAGACAGGTGGCAGAACCAAGAATTCAAACCCTGGTTTACTGACTTAAGTCCAGTACTCTTCCCTCAGTTTTCTCAGCATTTCCATGTTTCTCTAGCTTAGGAGTGCTCATTCCTCCCACCCACCAATGAAATGCTGTAAGATAATGAATCTAGAGGTTGAAAGGTACTCAGACATAATCAAGTCCAAGCCTCTCCTTTTGCAGGTAAGGAAAATGATACATAGAGAAGTTGAGATATATGTTTTAAGTCATTCAGGAAATGTATATATAAAGACATATAAACATGCTTATATACTCCCCATTTTATTTACTTTTTCACAGACATATTCATAGACTTTCTGTGTGCATATACATAATTCAATATCTATATCTACTTGCAGATGTATCTACATATCTGCATTATCTATTTCTATAACTATATTTATGTTTTCATTAATAGTCATCAATCAATCAATCCATCTATCTATCTATCTGTCTGTCTGTCTGTCTGTCTAACTATCTTTGAATATGGCATTCACTAATTCCAGCTAGGAGTGCATAGGACACTCATAGGCTTGACATACAAAATTGATTAACAACTGTTGATTTGCTCCATTTCTAATGTTGGTGAGTTCACACCTGCTAAAGGGAAGGCCCTCTTAGTGTTCCTCCACTCTCTGGGGCTCACCATATTGTTGCTACACTTATTATGAACACTCAATTGACTTTAACCCACTACAACTCAGAACTCCTAAGCTTAGGTGATTCAACAGCCTCAGCTTCCCAAGTAGAAGGAATTACAGGCATATACCACCATATCTGGCAAGGAATCAAGATTTAAAGATATTCAATTTGAGACTAGATCTCAAATAGTGAAAATATATCCTTCAGGAAATCTGAACATTCATTCTCTTCAGTGGATTTCTAATATTGTACTTTCCAAACTCTAGTTACTTTAGATAAAAAGTTACTGAGGAACATTTTTTTTCTTGCCTCAATCCTCCTATCTCCTATTCAATGCTGTTTCTTCATTGTTTGTTTTTTGGTTTTGTATTATTTGGACTTCAGAGTTAATTTTGAGGAATGTGATATTTGTATTGATGTTCTTCCAAGTGGAGCATTCTGTGAGATTTCCTTCTCACTGTGGATTATTCTGTGTTTGTTCTGGACAGCGATTCAACCTAGAGAATGGAGATGTAATTTGCTTTAATCAATGGATTTCTTGCCAGGCATATATGCAAAGCTTCTTTTATTTCAAGTTCAAATGTTTATTTTTTTCTGGTGATTGGTTTTGCTTTGCCAGTATTTATTCTGTGACCCATGGCTTAGGAGTATTATTTTTAGGGAGCAGCAGACAAAAAACTTTCTGTGATGCCAGCTGAATTTAGTGTGGGTTTCAAATGTCTCCTTTTTGTTTTCCTAAGCAAATTTACCAATATATTTCCATGTCAAAGTATTAGAGGATAATCTTTGTAAATAAAAAAGCTGTAGTTTATTAAAAAGAGAATTTTGGATTTTCAAAGGTTTCACAATAAGTAAGATAAGCATATTTCCTTTTTTATATTCTCAATGCTATTCATTAAATAGATATCTATTGAAAACATTATATGATGGTCTCTTATTATCAGGAGTAGAAAAAGAGAGCCTCTTTTATATAATGAGTAGACATTGTATACACATTAGAGAGTACACAATGCAGTGATCAGCAGATGACAGGGGCAGAAATTACTCATAGAGAAGACAAAATATGAAAGAATAATGGGAGGAACAAATAATAAGGCACCACACTTTCCTAGATTCTTGGTCTATATATATATATGGATTTATCTTGCTTATTAATATCAAGAAGCCATAGATGATGCGTCACCAGAAAATTCTGTATAAGCCCACTTACTCTTTATTATCTTATAGAATTGTAGGTTTTTGTAGACAATGCTAATCTGAAGGATTTTGAGAGTATATCATATATGATATGATATGATATGAAAAAAATTTAAAGGCATTCAGTTCAATTTAGTCAATCACAATTTGCTGCTTAGGCCCTGCAGTCCTTTTTTTCAACATCACATAATGATTTATAACATATTTCAGGGATTTTAAAAAATGATTTGAGGGGTCATTGATTACTTTGTATTTCTGGTGCAGGTTATGAGCCCCTTCTCAGAAAGTGTTGAATGCATAAAATAAATGTTATTAATAATTTGAGGACAAATATGACACTCCATTACCTAAAACAATAAATTACATATAGCAGGCATTAAATATCTGTTAGATGAATGGATAGAATAGTGGAAAGAGACCTGGAATTAGTATCCAAAGACATTGTTTTGAGTGTTTGCTCAACAGTTAACTGTGTTTTGGTTGTTCAGTCATTTAATATTTAACTCAACCACTTGTTTCCTCACCAATAAATTGGGGTGGGAATCATTTTACTATGTACCTCTCAAGGTTATGAGGGGGGCATCTTGTAAACCATAGTATTCTCTCATATTGTCTTCTATGAAAAAGTGAAAATTGAGTTCCTACAGGTTTTATCTTGGTAGTTTAATCTAGAGATTCTATGGTGCCTTTCAGGGAAGTGTCTTGCCAAATGTTGATGTTAATAGAAGTTAAAAAGTTGTAACAAGTGAGATTTTGAAATATACATTAGGGAAAAATTTTATGCCACAGACCATGTATTAGGAGATCACATTTCTCTTACTTTTAGGATATAAAAAGTTGCCATTTAGGTATAAATCTTATTTGTGCCTTTTTTTTAAGATTAAGAGTGACTTTTATGCAAGCACCTTGAAAAATACCAAGTATTCAATATTATTTATAGCTCAAGAAAATGAAGAACTATTGTATTAAAATTTCTGTTTTCAGTTGTTGATCTAAAGTGCAAACACCAATTTTATAGTTATTGCATATTATTTGATTTACAAAACTAATTTGAACTTTCTGATTATATCAATAACAGTCAAATGTCTCCATATGTCATTATGTTGGTATCTGTACATTTTTTTCTTATGCATCACTAAATTAGACCATTTAATTCTCTTAGTCTAACTTCATCAGCCAAGATCAATGTTTGGGTCAGCAGTTTAAAGCTCTATGGGCTGTCATTAGAGACAAGCTCATTAGAAGTGGTAAAAAGATAATAAATATCTTGTAGTGTAGCCCAATACACAATGCACATTTAAAGTGATAGATACTATTGAAGATAATAAATACATTTTCATTAAAAGTAGTGTTTCTGACTCTCTGAGGTTAGAATTAAATATGATAAGTTTCAGCAGATAGATATATCATGTTTTTAAGGAAGGTGTGGCAAAGGTGGAGTACAAAAAGTTTTAAACTTTTTTCCCCTTAGACATTTACTGTCTTGGCAAACCTAAGTGGCAAAGACAAGGACTCATTTTCAAATACTAAAACTGTATCTGTCCTGATTGGCACTACAAAACTAGTGTGTATAACATGGCAGGCCAAAAGATGGTGCTTCAATGCTTTGGTGTAGCTGGTTAACTACAATGGAACTAGTTACTCCACTGGTGTGGATTGTTATACCACGTGTATCTTTCTTATTTCATGCAATTCTTATCCATATTTTGTCAAGAAATCCTCCATACAAAGATTTCTGTACACCTCTCTATGGTTAATTCTTTGCTCGAAGTCTTAACTACCTTTCTGGTCCTACATGTCCTTGCTTATTTCTTTGTATGGTACTTCTTGAAACTCTCCATGAAGGAAGAGTTTCTGGTTTATTACCCATTACCCATCTTTCCTTCCTCATTCCACATTCAAATAGGGGAATCTGAAAAATGCATTTAGATTTAAGAAATATGCTTTTTAATATTCTCAGAGACACTGAAAAAGAAATGTTTTTTTAAATATACTTCCAAAATAGGGGAAGCATATGTTTAGTAGTTTAGCAAATTGTTATTCAATGATGCATTCTATGGGCACAGTAACTCTTCAAACAAAGACGAAGATAGTTAGCTAATCAGCCAATAAACTTTTTCAAGTACTCACTAACTGCCAGGTCCTGTGCCAAAGACTAGGTATAATTTTGGGAGGATTTATGGAAAGAGGGCAAAAACTACACAGTACAACAAGACACTAATGGATGGTGATCTGCTCTTTGGGAAGGAATACTAATTTTGATGTAATGCTGGTTCTTTTGAAGTTACATATGCTCAGCTCAGGTATCTCATCAATTTAGAGATTTCCTACAATATATTACAATCCAAAGAATGCCTTCCCACCTGAGAGACTCTTGTCCACATCCTCCTAAAAGTCTATTGCTACCCTATGGGCTAGGGACCTTTTTTATCACATGACTATTAGTGGAAAAATCAGGGTATTCAGCTGTCATCCTTTATTCTTATGTAAGCAATATGTCATCACTTCCAAAACATAATTCCTTGATGAGCTTTCTTTAGAATTATTTTGTTGTTATTTGTTGAAGATTATTTATCTCTATGACATGCTTCTCCATGATCCTTTATGTGATACTCATTTTAAGCTATTAACACATTATTATATTACATGTCTTGTGGATATAGAGTAGACCTGCAGAACTTGAAAAATTATTCAGGTCATGGACAGGTTAAATTAGAGACAGACTGATGATGATATGACATGACAAAATGGAATGTGCCTAGTGGCAAACCTACATTTTGCCCACAAACCATATTTTGTGCAGGCCTACTATAAAGTAGCAATGGTAAAATATTATTATTATTAAAATAGGTCTTTGAGTGGAGCAGAGTCAAGATGGTGGCATAAAAGCAGGAGAACTCAGTAGCTCCCATCATAACCACCTCAGATACTTATAAACTGTAACTCTAAGCAAATTTTAGAGCTCCAGAATGCATAAAATGACAGAGAAAAAAGTTCCCCACTGAAGGCAGCCCTGCAGACCAGCAGAAAGGGCTCATCACAGTGGGCTGGGAGAAGAGGCCAGTCTCATGCAGTATTAGGCCCAGGCCATCCAGGAGAAGCAGCAGCTGAAGCTTTCATGAGAGTGGACCGCCAGCAGCTGTGGCAGTTGCCAGAATAACCAACCCATTAAACTCAAAGGCAAAGGAAAATGGTCAGGGGAACTCAGCTAAATTTTGGTGAGAGGGTCCAGCTGACTGCCTCCAAAGTGGCAAGCAGTCTGAAGTGGCTCCATGTGGCTGTTTCAGAGCTCTTGGCATGAAGATTGCGGGGATGGGGCAAGCTACTTCTCAGAGGCTAAGTGCAAAATTACTGTTATGCAGTAGCAGCAAAAATAATGATTTATGGTTGGGGCTTGCAACAACATGAGGAACTGTATTAAAGGGTTGTGGCATTAGGAAGGTTGAGAACCACTGCAATATTCCATGAAGTGAAGGAGCTTGGATTATAACCAAAGTTCAACTATGTAGCAAAACTGAGCCTCATCTTTTGGGTGTGCAGATGGATATTCAATAAAATAGATTCTATGACATTCCAGACCTTCCTGAGGAAGAAACCAGAGTTAAATGGAAAATTTGATCTTCAAATACAAGACTCAAGAGAGACCTATAAAGGTAAACAGAAAATTTAAAAAATCATGCTTTCAATAAGAGTAAACTATTTATATCCCTACATGGGAAAATGATACTTGTAATTCTTGAGAATTTGTGGCATTTATACCATTTAAGAAGAATATAAATAGAGGATGTGGGTATGAATACACTTTGATACAATGATAAAAAGCCTAATTAAGTGGTAAAAAGGGATTGCAATGGGAGAAGAGGAAAGGAAGAAGCAGAAAAGTGTAAATTACATCACATGAAGATGCACAGAAACACAATAGGAGTAAAGGAAAAGATGGGAGTGTGATAAACATTGAACCTTACTCTAAAAACATTTGACTCAAGGAGGAAATAAGATACTCAAGTAGGTATAGAAATATAACTTAACCTATAGGCAGTTGGAGAGGAAAGGTGGAAATAAAAGGGAAGAGGTAGTTAGAAGGGAGGGAAGAAGTATTAAGGGGAAAAAAGAAAGAAAAGGGAGGGGGCTGAAAGAAGAGAAGGAAAACTGAAAGAGGTAGTGGTCAAAAGCAAAACTCTTGTGAGGAGGGAAGGGAAGATGGGAAGAATGAAAGCATAAAGAGAGGGGGGGGAAATGAGATGGAGCCAAAGACAAAGATAGGAATTGTAACTGTGAATGGGAATGGATTGAACTCACTCATAAAACCAAAGTGGATAGCAGAATGAATTAAAAACCATAACCCTACAATATGTTATTTACAAAAACATTGAAACAGACAGATACACAGAGAGTAAAAGTAAAAGATTTGAGGAGACTATATTATGCTTCACTTGAAGTAAAGAAAAGCAAGGATAGCAAGGATAGCAAATGTAAAAATAGATCTAATTAAAAGAGATGAGAGAGGAAACTTTATCCTATTAAAGGGCACCATAGACAATGAAATAATATGATTACTAAACATATATGCACCAAGTTGTATAATATCTACATTCTTAGAAAAGAGGTTAAAGTAGTTACAGGAAGAAATAGAAAAACTATACCAATGGGAGACCTCATCCTCCGCCATTCTGAGCTCCATGAATCTAGTCAAAGAAATAAACAAGAAAGAAGTTAAGGAAGTAAATAAAATTTTGGAAAAGCTAGATGTATGCAATGGTAAACAAAATAAGATTTTTCATTGTTTTTTACTGGATTGACTTTTGGTCAATCAAGTGCCTTTGACTGAGTCTTGCCTTTGATTGAATCAAAAGTCTTTGATTGAATCAAGAGTCTTTGTTTGGAAATAGTATATAATTCATTGCTTCGAGGGAAAAGACAGAGTAGAGAGAGGAGCAGAGCTGAGAGAAGTAACTGTGAACAGGTTAGGTGAACTTGCCTGGGGGGAGGCCCAATAGAAAGAATGTTTGTGATGTTGGTATTCTGTCTGTTGATCTGTGTTGATTTCTCAGACAGAAGTCCTGTCTTTTTTTTGTCTGTTGATCTTTATGAGTGAATTGAACTGAAGATCAGAGAAGGTTTAACTTAAGCCCTATTTAAGAACTGTTAAAGCGAATTGATATGATAATGCTGGCAATATGTATAAATACTGTTGTATCCCTGGTAAGCTTTGTGTTACTAGAACCAGAAGCTTTAGGAAGGAGTGCCTGGAGTCTGCTGGCAGGCAGGAGTTTGAGTAAAGCAGTCCCTGTGAGCTAGGGAGTAAGAGTAGAGAACTGCCTATGTGTGCACTCAGGTGAGAGTATGCCGTGGTCAGCCCACAGAGGAAGAGTCATAGGGTTTGGAAGTCAGCCTTGCTTCATGCAAGACAGAGAGGACTTTACTTGGAAGCTGTGCATTGTTTGAGGAGATTGGGACTTACTGTGATCTACGGGTGGATGGTGTTTGTATTTTTTCTACCCCTTAAAGATTATATGTTGTGCTAGGGAATATCTGTTACCCCCTGCTTGTGCAAACACTATTTTGGGGAATGGCACTGAATGCAATGACATATGCTATTTGTCATATTGTTCTACCCAAACCCTCCACCCATGTCACTATACACTACATGACTTGTGACCCACCATAAAGCCTATCTTGTATTTCTGTTTATATACCTGTTTTATACTTTAAAATAGCCTGAAACAATTTAACGCATGACTGGGCATTGCTCAACACATTCCCTGACTCCTTCTCCCCTAATCAGCATTTCATATTTTCTCCTTGAATCATTATAGTGTACTAGGCTCATCTCATGATGGTTCAAGGATCTTATATCAGTAGCAACCTGTCCTACCCCACTGACCAAGGAGGGCCCCCACCCCCTTCTCCCAGAACATGACCATAACCTGCTCTGGGGAATTACAGTCCCCCTCATCTCATGACCCTCCACCCTGCTCTGAAAAGCTGACTACACACATCCACCCTGTACCTTCCACTCAGTTCTAGGAAAGACCCTACTTCACAGGAAGGTTGAACCCTTTTACACTTGCATCATACTCCCCTGAATCATAGATTTAACGAATGGCTATTCCTTGCTCCTCCTAGATTCCCTCCCTATTGTGGTTTTAGTCTTTAGAGCCAAGATCTGAATTCCAAAGATCGCCACGAATTTGAGTGTTGAACACTCTGGTAGTTGTGTACTTAATATATCCACATCTAAATTTACCTTAAACACTGACCTGGAAAATAGATCCAGGAGAGACAATCTGAAAATTATTGGTCTACCTGAAAGCCATGATCAATAAAATAACTTGAAAAGCATTCTTTAAGAAATTCTCAAGGAAAATTGCCCTGATGTTTTAGATTCAGAGGGTAAAATAAAACTTGAAAGAATTCACCAATCACCTCTTGAAAAAGATCCCCAAAAGATAACTCCTAGAAATGTTATAGTCAGATTCTGAAAATCCCATCTTAAGGAGAAAATATTAAAGGCTGCCAAGAGAAAACAATTCGAATACAGTGGAAACACCATTGGGATAAACCAGGATCTGGCAGCTTCTACACTGAGGGATCACAGGGTGTGGAATTTGATATTTCAATGATCCAGGGAGCTGGGATTAAAACCAAGAATCACCTACCCAGCAAAATTCAGTGTAATGTTCCAGGGGAAAATATGGTCATTTAATGAGGTGGAGGACTTTCAAGCATTCTTGCTGAAAAAACCAGAATTGAACAGAAAATTTGACATTTAAACACAAGAAGCATGAGAAAGTAAACATGAGAAAGCAATCATAATGAACTTATCAAAGTTGAACTATTTACATGCCAATATGGAAAAACA
Organism: Pseudocheirus occidentalis; assembly: GCA_028646575.1. Taxonomy (NCBI): domain Eukaryota; kingdom Metazoa; phylum Chordata; class Mammalia; order Diprotodontia; family Pseudocheiridae; genus Pseudocheirus; species Pseudocheirus occidentalis. The sequence continues at coordinate 305 of JAQQSW010005819.1, read as the reverse complement.
ATAATAGTAACTTATGACACTTTTCTTAGTATGAGGATATGTGAGGGGAATAAAAATGTACATGAATATATGTATACCTACACATATGTCTATATAGGAGGCTATATATGTGTATGAATACATATCTGAGCATGCGTGCATATGTGTACATAGAGGGTCCAGGGTCAATTGAATATGAAGGGATGATACTTTAAAAGGTGAAATTCTGAGATGGGAGAGGACTAGAATGAGAGGAGACGGGGAGAGACAAAATAGGGTTAATCATCCCATATAGAAGAGGCAAGGGATAACTGTTACAACTTTAC
>JAQQSW010005818.1:0-14091 GCA_028646575.1 Pseudocheirus occidentalis | reverse complement strand
GCCTCTTTTGCCATTTGAGTTCATCCGTTTTTTTAAGGTGTTATTCCCTTCTGTCAGGTTGTTGATTCTTTCTTGCATCATTCTCATTTCTCTTGCCAGTTTTTCAAAGTCTTTTTTAAGTCAATCTATGGCTTGTAGGCAATCTTTATGTTTCTTGGAAGCATTTGGTGTGGGAGTTCTGACTGTGTTGTCTTCGTCCCGTTCCATGCTTTGATCCTTTTTGTCCACAAAAAAGGATTCTAGAGTTTGATTACTGTTCTTACTTTGCTTCCTTCTCCTCATGTTGGCCAGTCAATTGCTTGATTTTTTAGCTCTGTGAAACTCTGCTTCCAGGGGGAAAAGCTGTGTCCTAAATCTCTGGGCTATTCACAGCTGCCAGAGCTATTGGGTGGATGCTGCAGCCCCCACCAGCTTTGGCTTGCTGAAAGCGCACCCCAGGACCCCCACCAAAGACCACGATCCGGATCCAAGCCACTCAACACAAGAGCCCTCGGCCTTTGATCACTTGCTTTGGCCCCCCCTGCTATCTACACACCAGGAGCTCAGAGGCAGCCGGGTTGGGCTGCTTCCTTGCCCTGGGGACAGTTTGGCCAGACAGCTTTTTTTTCCCCAAATTTAGCTTGTATTCCACTGACCTTTCTCTTAGCCTTATTTTTCCTGGCTTGATAAATGTGGAGTTTGCTCCACGTGCCGCTGATCCACTCTCCTGTAGACTCCAGCTGCAGCTTCTGACCACCCTAGGGCCAGGCCGCAGTTTCAGGCTGGGCTGGCCTCGGCTCCTGGGCTGTCACGATGAGCCTTTCCTGCCGAGCTGCCTTCAGCACGAGATGTGTTTTCTGTATTTTTGTGAGTTTTGGAGCCCTAAAATTTGTTTAGAGTCGTATTTTATGGGTATTTACGGTGCCTGTGTGGGAGCTGTGAAACTTTGCTGCTTCTGTGCCGCCATCTTGGCTCCGCCCCCCCCGCCATGTTAAATTGTTTTTAAAAACTTGACCTCATTTCCAAAATAATAGGTTGGTCTTTTAGTAAGGAGGTTTGCAGTACATATGTGTGCTGAACAATTTCAGCTTTAGTTTTGGAATCTTTTATTTTTTAGACATTTCTGAACTATCGCTAATAAGCTGTCATTAGTAGAAGAATGGTGAAGGTAGGAATGTTGTAGCTGTAATACACAGGATATTAGATTTATGCACAGAGATGCAAAGTCTAGGTTTTTGATAGGCTGTACTTTTGGATGGGCATCTAAGTAGCACAGTGAATAGAGTGCAGGACCTTCCAGAGTCAGGAAAAACTCATCTTTGTGAGTCCAAATTTGATCTCAGACAGTTAGTATTAGTTGTGTGACCCTATGCAAGTCACTTAACCCTGTTTACTTCAGTTTCCTCATCTATAAAATGAACTGGAGAAGGAAATGGCAAGCCACCTCTGCTCTCTGCCAATGAAACTCCAAGTGAGGTCACAAAAGACTTGGACACAACTGAAACCACTGAATAACAACAATTATCTGAATGGGATTCTCATATTTTTATCCAAGGGGAGGTTAAGATAGGAAATTCATGTGTTCTTTATGTCACCTTCACTTAAGAGTTTTGTTGTTCAGTCATTCAGTTGTGTCCAACTCTTCTTCATGACCCCATAGCACACCAGTAGTCTTCATGGGTTTTTCTTGACTAAGATACTGGAGTGATTGTCCACAATTTCTGGTAAATTAAGACAGACAGAGATTAAATGACTTGCCCAGGGTCACACAACTAGTCATTGTCTGGGGCCAGATTTGAATTCAGGTCTTCCTGACTCCAGGCCCAGCATTCTTTCCACTGAGCTACCTTGCTGCCTTCAGAAGGGTCGAGGCGAGGCCACTCTGGGATTTGAACTAAATATATTCTACTTACTAGTCAGGTACTTTAGTCACATGAAGCCTCCAGAACTCCATAAAGCTAAATTGCCTTTTTTTCTTTTTTGCTTTTTGGAGGGGGAAGACAGTTGGGGTCAAGTGACTTGCCCAAGGTCACACCGATAGTGTTAAGTGTCTGAGGTTGGATTTGAATTCAGGTCTTCCTGATTCCAGGGCTGGTGCTCTGTTCACTGTGCCACCTGGCTGCCCCAGCCTAGATTACCTTTATAAGTATCTATAAAGCATCAAAAATACTTCAATCACTCTATCAGCACCTTAGTTTAGATGTGACAATTCACATATCAACTTCATAATTGGTCAGTATTTAAATTCCTTTCAATGCAAATGTTCTTGAACAAACAAGAAGGGTTTCATCCTGTATGTTCATACATACATACATATAAAGGTAGAAAGGGTGTCTGTATATAAAATATAATTTGCATGAAACTTCTACTGAGGAGAGTATAATTTGGCAGTTGACTTGCAGCATATATTTTCTGTTTGCATATACACAGTCACACACACACACACACACACGGAACAAATTCACCATCACAGCAGTTTGAAAAACTTATCATTTCTGTGTAGAACAGCATTATGCTTCCATTTTCCAAGTTTGACAGTCATCTCTTATTATGTCCTTTCAAACTTGTTAATTTGGCATCATGCCTATAGTTATATTAAGGTTTTACTGCAGTTAAAGAATTGCATTTATTCTTTTTTGAATGTCATTGTTCTTTCTGAATATTTGAATTATATTTTTTGTATGTTTCCTCAACTTTTTTCAACATCAAGAATTTATTAGGGGGCAGCTAGGTGGCGCAGTGAATAGAGCACCAGTTCTGGATTCAGGAGGACCGGAGTTCATATCCAGCCTCAGACACTTAACACAAAAACTAGCCGTGTGACCTTGGGCAAGTCACTTAACCCCAATTGCCCTCCCACCCAAAAGAATTTTTTAGGACCTATTGTGTGCCATTAACAGTGCCAAGCTCTGAGAATACAAAGAAAGGCAAAAATGCAGTTCTTACACAGTGTTGTGCCCTTTGCCAAGGGTTAGAATATTTTTCAGACTTTTGCTGGGGATTTCCCTCCTTCTCCATGTCATAAAATAACAGCCAGAGCCCAGAGTCAGGAACTTAGGCTTAATTACTAAAGAACTGACAGCAAATTTGTATTCCTTCCTAAGCAGCTTCTTTTTAATTGCATAGTGGCAATCTGCCAAATTCATGTCTAAATAATTGGTTTTTGTGGTCATTTTTGTTAGAGCATGGTAGAATCTTTGCAAAAAAAAAAAGTGATGAATAGATTTAATGAGAAATGTAATTTTAGTCAGTGCTTTGTGTTAAATAATATGATTACTATTTTAAAAAACCTTTTCAAGTCACAGGATGATAGTTACCTTCAGAACACCATCTATTTTGATTTGATTTGATTGAACATTTCATGTTGAGGAGATAGATAGTGGCGCCATAAAACCTGTACCTTTTCTTCATGATTTTCACAGAGTATGGGTAATTTTTAGAAAATTAATGGGTAGCAGGCTAACGTAGTGGCCAAAGAGCAAACATTGAAGTCAAGAAGACTTGGATTCAAGTTCTACCTTTGGCACATAATAGCTTTGTGACCCTGGACACTTTATCTAACTAGATAATTCTCTAAGATAGAGAGAATAGTGGCAAAAACAAACAAACCAACAAAAAGCTGCTGATCTGCATTAGTGAAAGAAGTTTTGTGTGTTTTTTTTTTGACAGATATCCCTATGTCAGTGAAATCCAGACTCCCCTAAACCAAAATGCCTACTTGCCCACTCTTATTGTTGTTGAGGTAGTAGTGAAATTTTCATGCCTAATATTTAGGAATAGTAGATGAAGGCATGAAGTAAAAATATATACACAAGAAGGTTAGTGTTAATGTTTCTCCTAAATCATTTCACAAGAGAAATAAGGAATTGAAGCTTGTCCAAGCAAATAGATTCTTTTTTTTGGGGGGGGGAGATAGGTTATTTAAGTCAGATTGTAGAGATAGGTATTCTAAGTACTGGGCAGCCAGATGGAATGATAAGCCATATCAACAATGTAGCATTCACAGTGCTTGCAGTAACTCTAAATATGCTGATATGGTTATTAATCACAAAATGTAACAGACTCTCTACATGGGGGACACAGCTAGAACATTTATTCAAATACCAGAAGCCTGAGTCTCAAAACCAGAAAGTCAAAGTCATCACAGCAGTTAATGCAGTAAACACCCACATTCTCAAGACTTTGAAACACAACAGGTTACCTTAGGCGAAGATCCCCCTCTTCTCACTCACGGCAACTGCTCAGCATCCACAAAGCTCGCTTCCAGCAGCTCTAGCCCCTACATAGTTCTGTCCCTGGGAGTCCTAAGCAGAAATTCAGGCTGGCTCAAAAAAAAAGGAGTACCACAGATGCTGCCTCTGCTTCCAGTCACCGCACTAGCTCCAGCTCTTCTCTCGCTTCCTCTCACCCCATCCCTTCCTGCCGTGTCAGCAAGTTAAAGGGGCATGGAAGATCTTCAAATCCCATAACCATTACATAGGCCTAGCATCAGGATGACTCATCTTCCAAGTTCAAATCTGACCTCAGATGCTTACTAGTTGTGTTTTGCTGGTCTAATCACTTAACCCTGTTTACCTTCGCTTTCTCATATGTAAAGTGAACTAGAGAAGAAAATGAAAACTACTTTGCCAAGACAACCCCAAATGGGGTCATAAAGAGTTGGACACAACTGAAATGACAATAGCAACAAAATTCAGTCTCCTATTCAGATATTATTTTCTTTATTATTATAATTATATATTATAATATTTATAATTATAATATATGGTTTATATATAATTTATAATTATAATAAATAATAAAAGTATTATTTTCTTCTTTAGATATAATTTTCTAAAATTTCTACAAACACTTCAAAATTCACAAAGTTTATTTTCAGTAAAAAACTGTTAGAAGATCCTCATATAGTATAAACTTTTGCTTTTGCTGCCATAACCATATGTTGTAAGTGTCACAATTTTTCATTTACAATAATGTAGACAAAAACTGAAGGAAAGGGAGTTTTATTGATCTTCTTATGAACATAGAGTTAAAACTAGATGTGACTTCAGACGTCATCTATTCTAAACCCTTTTCTTGACTGGTAATAAAAAGAACAAATACGTTTCCATTAGTAGTACTAATCCTCAAATCTTTTTTTTGGATTCTAGTTAATATCATGACTCCCTGACTGCAGGAATGTGTCACAATTAGCAAAATAATTTCCCCCATGTAGGCTTTACTATAGGCACAGTTAGCTGAAGTGCTTTATTTTATTCAAAATATGTCTCCCAATAAAAATACAAACCCTTAGTAATACAAGAAGTGGGAAGGAGACCTGAGTGTGGTTTATATTCCTTTTAAAGTCCTTATAACCTATCCCTACTGTAGTTGTCAAACAGTCCATTTCAGCAGATCGGTTCTGCCTTCCTACTGTGGGCAAGGGCAAGAAGTACAAAATCCTGTCCCCAAGGAGTTTATAGTCCAAGAAAAGAGAAATATGTTTAATAAATACAATACAGAATTAAAATAGGCAATTTAATAATTAAACAAATATTGTTTAAATGTCAGCTTTGTATAAGGTACTGGCTGTACTAGACATTCAGGATACATAGGTAAAATAATTTTACAAACCCTGCCTAATAGGGAGGAAAATTAGAATTGCCTAGTAATAAGTGGTACAAAGTAAAATATAATGGAAGCAAAGCAAAGACCCAGATTGCTCTAGTAAAAATATATGAAGGGAAAGAAAACATTTGTAGCTTGAAGAACCTGGGCAATTCCAAGAAGGAAGGAAAGATCACTAGGGCAATCATGCTTCAATTTTTAATTTAAATGGATGTAGCATAAGGTGATCACACATCTTATGAAAGAGCATTTCTTTGAACGATGCATATTTAAAACAGCATTGGACTCTTGCTATGTTAACATTTGCTTTAAGGTTTTCATTTATAAAATTTTAATTCATACATATATACACATTTGTGTGTATATATACATATATAAATATACATAAATAGATATATACACACACACACACAATTTTCATTTCTTAACTACTCACACACAGCAAACCATGTCATGTAATAAAGCAAAGTGGACCTGGAATCAGGGAGGGGACTGAGTTCAAATTTAGCTTCAGATAAGATACTAGCTATGTGACATTGGGCAAGTTACTTGACCACTGTTTGCCTGTTTCCTCAGCTGTAAAATGTAGACCTCATCTTTCAATATAAATTGCTCTCTACAAAGTTGACCAGTGATCTCTTAATGCCAGATCTAATTACCTTTTTCTCACTCCTCATCCTTTTATCTCTCTGCGACCTTTGACATTGTTAATGCCTTCTTCTCCTTCATACTCTCTTCTCTGGGTTTTCAGGACATTTCTCTTGACTACTGGTTCTTATCTTCTTATCTGACTGCTAGTTCTTCCTCAAGGCCTCCCTCACTAACCATGATTATACCACAGGGCTCTGTCCTGGGTGCTCTTCTCTTCTATCTCTATACAATTTTACTTGATTATCTCATCCTACTCCCATTGATTGAGTTATCATCTCAGTGCTGATGATGCTCAAAACTATTTATGTAGCCCTGACCTCTCTGCTTCCTATTAGAAGTCTTGAACTGAATGTCCTCTGGACCAGGACTTTTTTAACTTTTTCCACTTGTGAAACCTTTTCAATTTTGGCAGCATTTGTTGATATTTTGCAGCCTGAGGACATGCACATTGCAAAGTGCACATGTTTTGTGCTCAGAACCAAGTCCGCTGTGAAGTTGCAGGATGCAGGACAGGCAAACACTGCCAGAAACACCTTGGATTCATTATGCCTTTGTTTTTTGTTTGTTTGTTTGTTTTCCAATTGAGAAATTTATTTAAACAGATCAAATAGAACAGGTGTCTCCTTGTCTCTAAACTTAGAAGAAGGTATTGGGCCTCTTGGTAGTAAAGTGTGGCTTGTGCTGGTGACGCAGAACTCTGTTGGGCAAAGGGAACTTGATTTTGGAGTCGTGAAACTGCTTGACTGCAGGCTGGCGGCATTTGCTGGCAGAAATTTCTTCCACTTTCATGATCTGAATGGAGTGGACCCGGGCACGGTGATGGGCTCCCATATCTCAGTAGCGCTGAGTGAAAGCACCAGCAGTGGTCAGGTCCCTGTACTCCCTGTACATGTTGTGGGTCCCACTCCTGGAATCGTAGCGCAGCCAGATGCCAAAGTTTTTCACTTTGAGAGGGGACTTTTCAAAGACCTGTCCACAGTATACGATTTCTCCAGAAGACTTCTTCATCTTTTTCAGCTGGGAAACAAAGTACCAGAATAGGGACTTTGCTACGACATGATTAGGAGCAAAGATCCACATGCGATAAAGAGGCGGCACCGGGCTCCTGGGAGTGAGCAGGCAGCGCCCAACTACCTTATACTCTCAGAGTGCCGGAGGCCTTCATGGTGCTGCCGCCTCATTCCCCACCAACCCGCAAAAGGAAGCTATGCCTTTGTTTTTTTAATCAATTTTTTGTCCTCATGTGTTCAGAAACCTTTTATTGTTGTGGTTGCGACCCACAGTTTAAGAAGTGCTGCTATATAGACGTCTTAAACTCAACATAGCCAAAACTGAACTCCGTATTTCCTTGCCACCCCCAAACTCCCTCCTTCTATACTTCCCTATTATGGTCGAGACTTGTACCCTGAATATCCTCATTTCCTCATTCTCACCCTCCTCTAGCCAATCTGTTGCCAGGGCCTGACAATTTTACATATGTAACATCTTTGAGATCTCTTTCCTCTGATACTGCTACTACCCTAATTGAGGCCTCATTTTCTCATGCCTGAACTATTGCCATAGCCTACTGGTTGGTCTCTCTACCACAGGCTCTCCCCACTTCATTCTATCCTCCTCTCAACTACCAAAGTGATCTTCCTGAAGCATATATCCAACTATGTCACCCCTCTCCTCCATAAACTCCATAGGTTCCCTATCACCTCCAAGATGGAATATAAAATCCTCTGTTGTTCAGATTGCTTTTGTTGAGCTTAACCTTTGTTCTAACTGTTTGGTGATCTGAACACAAAAAGACCACTTATGGAAATTACTTAAGGAGATGGGATTTTTAAAACTGTTTTCTCAGCAGGCTTCAAAATGGGATCATTGAAAACACTGCACGTATTCCTAAATGTGATCTAGCCACTTTTCTTATTTTTATTCTCTTCTCAGACCAGCATCCTAATCATTGATGGAAAAGTGCTCTCTTTTCCTCTCACTACCTCCTGTCCCCAATACACACACTTATCCCATATTCATTTGCTCACAAACATTCATGCAGTTCTAGTACTCTCTTTGTTTATTCCCCCATTTATCGTAGTTCCCACAGTGATTGTCATTGAATCCTCATTCCAGCTTCTTGACTAGGATTTTCACCTCACAAACCCTCTGTCTAAAGAATTCTTTCTATACCATCTCCAACAAGTTGTTTGTCAACTGTCATTTAAAAGCTTCTATTGAGGAAAAACTCACCAACTCCCAGGGCAGGCCATCACACTTTTGAATATCTATAATTTTTATGAAGTTTTTCCTTATACTGGAACTTAAATTTGTCTTCCTCCTACACTATCATCTCATTTCCCTATGATTTTAAAAATGGGTTCTATTCCATGTATGACTAATCTCTAAGCATTTCTAGTAAAAAATGTAACTCAGCTTTTCATGAGTTTTGCTTCACTTGTGTGCCTATCACCCAAAGCTTGGCTCCATGAGATTAATGAGCCTCTGAGCAACATTTTTCTTTTGTAGATCCAAAAAAAAGGATATCGTATATTGTGAAATAATTTTCTCTTTTTCATTCTTCATAGAGTAATTGTATCCTTTTTCTACCCAAGCTCTTATGACCAGGATTTTCATCTTCTGTTTTCTTTTCTCATGGTTCCTAGGCATACCATTCTATCCTTTCCTTGCTTTGTGTTGTATGCCTTTCTTTCTAGGCACTTGCTTCCTCGTTTGCTTGTTTAAGGTGACAGCACTTATTTAGGAAACCTTATTCCTAATTTTTCGTGCTATTGTTTCCTTTTCCCAGGACGTAAGATATTATACAGTGAAAAAAGACAGTTCTCTACCAATTGATTAATTACATTAATACCTCCTCCTAAGTTAATTTCTGTCAAGAATAATTGACCGCCAGTCTAGCAAGGAACTTCCTGTAGTTATACCTCCAAGCACTGTGTGAAAAGATTCATCAAATAGTTCGCCATAATCACATATGAAAAAGGAGTCTTTTAATAAAGTGAAAGGAAAATGTTCATTTCAGATTAATTGTTCTCCATTATTTGCTTCTATCTACAGAACCTAAGTTAGGTATATTAATATTGGGGTTTGCCTTCCTTATAAAAAAAGAATCCCGTTTATCTCTAATTACTTTCAGTGTATCTTTTATTAAAAAAAAAACTCTCAGGTAGAAAGCTGTGGTTATGACCCCAAACATGCTGTCCAGACCCTTTGCCTAAATTCTTATTTGTATATACTTCTCCTTAGTAACCCTGTGTGTCAGACAGTATGAGCAGGAGTAGTCCCTTTTTTCTATAGTGAAAACTGAGGCTTTGGGAAGACATTATTTTCCTAAATTTTTTTGTGAAGTGGCAGAATTTGAACACTCAAACACTCAGTGGTTGGTGCCAATACTCTTTCCAGGATGCCATACTGTCTAACAGTTGACTTCTGTTTCCCAAATTCTTTGCTAAGTTCCTTATTGTCCAAATTTCTAGATTTCTTGTCTCTTCCTAATCTGACTGTCTCCTTGGATTTGGGGCCCCTTTCTTGCTCACACTTTCAATGCCTTTGATCTTCAAAATTTACCTGAATACACTGACCTCATGTATCTTTAACATTTAAGGGATGGTTCATTCTTAATGAGTTTTCTTGATCACATAGTTATCATTAAATTCCAGACTTTTCATTTTAATTTTTTTTCAGTGGTGATCTTTTTCAATACATTTTATACTTTCTTGCCGAAAAGACTCTACATTCAGGTATGTAGTCTATATGGCTTAAGAAACTATTGTCTCCTGAAACCTAAAAGTCTAGACTTATAAATAACCTCACACCCTAAAAACTCAGTTTTATCAACTCTTCCCATCCTTCAGTACTATTTCCAACTGCCTACAGTCTGGTTTAAAGTATTTCTCCAAAAGTAATCACTTCTGAGAAACCTACACCAACTGGCTCTTCTGAATTCAAGAAGCCATTGCAAGAGCCTGGAATGTAGTAAATTGGCCATGGCCCCATAGGTCAGTTAAGATAGACAATCTAGTAAATTTAGATGCTGCATGAGTAGCAATTATAAAAAGAATGAATCAGATTCTGTGGTTCAGCAATAATAGCTAACATTTATAAAATGCTTTTTTAAATAATTTTTATTAATGTCTCTTTTTTTACAAGGCCAAAAGTGGCCACAATATCCTTCCCCCTTTAAGAAAGCCATCCCATGTAGCAAATAATTTAAAAAAAAGAAAAATAACAAAACTGATCAATATAATAAAAAAGCCTTAAAATATGTAAAAACTATTATGTCTTTTTCCTCCCACCTCTGCAAAGGGGTTGAAATGTCTTTTCATATCTTTTCTTTGGGGCTGTTTTTTTTTTTAATTTTGCCAGTCTTTTTGATGGGTTTTTTTGGTTTTTCTTTCCATTTATAGTATTGTAATCATTTAGTTTTTTTGGATCACTTATTTAACTTTACATCAGTTCATATAAATCTTTATGCTTCTCTGTAGTTAACATTTTTTTTTACTTTGGGGGAGGGAATCTCAAAACATGCTGCTCAAAATATTTTGGTTTTAGTGGGAACTTTGTTCTTATTGATGACTACATTGAGGTTTAAGCCTAGTAGTGGAATCTCTGTGTCAAAGGGTATAAACATTTTAGTTTGCATAATACAAAACTGCTTTCCACAGTGAATATTCTAATTCACAACTCCAGCAATGATGCACACTAGTGTCCTTACCTTTCCATAACCCTTCTATTGACTTATTCCCATCTTTTATCTTCTTTGCCAATTTGCAGGATATGAGGTGAAATCTCAAAATTGTTTTGACTTGCATTTCTCTTACTAGAATTTGGAGTATTGGTTTTATATGATTTTTAAGAGTTTACAATTCTTTTAAGAACTTTTTCTATTGGGGAATGGCTTTTGTATGTATGTAGACATCTGCTGAATGTTTTTACATCTTGAGTATAAAAGCCTTACCAGGATTTGATGCCAATATTTTTTTCCCATTAGACTCCTTCCCTTCTTATACTAGGTACATTAAGTTTATTTGTACAAAAGCTTTCAGTTTCTTATAATAAAAGTTACCTATTGTATATTTTTAACTGCCTCTGTCTCTAGTTAAGGATTTGTCTTCTACCCATATTTGTGAGAGGCGTATGATCTACTTCTTATAATTTTTTGTAATGTGATCATTAATGTTAGGTCATGTGTCTATTTAGTTGTACAGTAGGGAATAAAGTGTTGGTCTGAGTTTTAATTCCTTCTGCCCTGCTTTCCAGTTTTACTAGCAGTTGGGGGTTTTTTTCTGTTCTATTTTTAATTTAATATGGTATTGTTTTCTGGTTTCTTAAAGCTTTGGGTTGTTGAAGTCTTTTTTTTTTTTCCTGATTCTCCCTTGTCTAGTGTTTCCATTGATCAAATTCTGTTCTTCCTAACTAATACCAACTGGTTTTTATGACTATAGCTGTATAATACAGAATCAGTCTTGAAGTTCTATTTCTCCCCCATTCCCTCATCTTTACCTCTTTTCATTATTTCCCTTGTTAGTCTTGATTTTTCCAAACTTATTTTGTTATTATCTAGTCCTTTTTACTATCCCCTTAATAATTTAATTGATACAGCGTTAAAACTGTAAATTAGCTTTGGTAGTATTGTGATTGTTAAAATATTGGCACAGCCTAGCCATGAGAACTAAATATTCTTCCAGTTATTAAGTTCCTCTTTGTTTCCTGCAGAAGCACATTTTGTAATTGAATTTTTTTGTGTATTGATTGCCAGATAATTTATGCATCTTTTTATTTATATGGAATGATAACTCCCTTTCAGTTACACCCTCTAGGGTTTTATTATTGATATAGAGAAACACTGTCAGTTTTTGAGGATTTCTTCATAGCCTGCAACTTTGCTAGAGCTATATGTCAATTTTTTTTATCTTGTACTGATTCTCTAGGATTTTATAATTTTTTTAGGAGCAGCTAGGTCGCACATTGGATAGAGTACCAGGTTTGAAGTCAGAGAAATATGATTTCAAATCTGGTCTCAGACACTTGCTAGCTGTGTTAATCAAAGCATGTCATTTAACCTGTGTTTGCTTCAGTTTCCTCATCTGTAAAAGGGAGATAATGACAGCAGCTACCTTCCAAGATTATTGTGAGGATTGAAGGAGATAATAATTGTGAAGCACAATGCTTGGCACCTTTGTACATGCTACATAAATGTTGTTGGGTTTTTTTGTTTGTCCTTTGCCTTAACTGTCTTGATTTTTCTTGTCATATTGGCATTGATAGCATTTCTAGCTCTATTTTTAATAGTAATAGTGATGATGAACATCCTTATTTTACCCCTGAGGTGACTGGAAAAGCCTCTTTTTTCAATTACATATGTTTGCTTTCGGTTTTAAGTAGACAGTGCTTGTTAAAAATGCTCATTTTATGATTTCTTATATTTTTCACAGAAATAGGCTTTGAAATTTTAGCAAGAAAAATTTTTTCAACTAATATGGTTTTTGTAATCTTGGAAGATTGACTTTCAAGTGTTTTATACATTCTTTTGTTATCTTAAATCTGTTGGTCATATGCAGAACTGCTTATAAATTATGTGAATTTATTTCACTCTTTAATTTATGTTTAATTTTTGACATTCATTTCCACAAGATTTTGAGTTCCAGATTTTCTCATCATCTCTACTCTCCTCCCAGCCCAAGACAGCATGCATTCTGATGAACCCTTCCATCAATCTGCCCTCATTTCTCCTCATTTCTATTATCTGCCTTTTCCCTCCCACTGCACCCTCCCCACTCCTCGGCTCCCCCCCCCACTTCTCTTATTCCCTTCCCTTCTATTTTCTTGTAGGGCAAGATAGATTTCTATCCCCCACTGCATGTAAATCTTATTTCCTAATTGTATGTTCAAACAATTTTTTACCATTTGTTTTCAAAACTTTTAGTTCAGTATTCCCTCTCTTTCTCCCTCCCCACCCACCCTCATTGAGAAGGCAAGCAATTTGTTATTGGTTATACATGTGTAGTCATGCAAAACACTTCCATAATAGTCATGTTGTAAAAGACTAACTGTATTTTCCTTCACCTTATCCCACTTCCCATCTATTCTATTCTCTCCTTTGACCCTATGTTTCTGACTACCCCCTCCTCCCTTCTATCATTCTCCCCTCTCTTATCTCCTTTCCCCCTATTTGCCTGTAGGGTAAGATAGATTTTCACACCCAGTTGAGTGTTTATGTTATTCCCTCCATAATGCAAGTCTTGAAGCAGCAAAGCTCCACAGCTCCCACACAGCCACCCCAAATACCAATAAAATATGACTCTAAACAAATTTTAGAGCTCCCAAACTCACAAAAATACAGAAAACACTCGCTGAAGGTAGCTCAGCAGGAGGGGCTCATTTCAGCAGGCTGGCAGCTGAAGCCAGCCCAAAACCAAAAACATGCCAGGCCCCAGGGCGGGAGGACTGGAGCCTCAGTGTGAGTCTGCCTGGGAGAACAGATCTACCATACCTATCAAGCCAGGAAGGATTTAGAGGATTAGAAAAAGGTCAGTGAAAGTGAAACTTTCAAGGTGAAGTTGGGGGAGGAAAAGCAGTCCAGCCAATCTGCCCCCAGGGCAAGGAAGCAGTGGGGGAGGGGCAGGATCTGTCCTCCACAGGGCTGCCTCAGAGCTCCTGGCCTGCCAATTGCAGGGGGGACAAGACAATTGATCAGGGCCAAGGGCCCTTGCATTGAGCAGCCTGGATCCAGATCATGGTCTTGGGTGGTGGTCCTGCAGTGTGCTTTCAGCAAGCCAAAGCTGGTGGGGGCTGCAGCACCCCCTAATAGCTCCAGCAGCTGTGAAAACCCCAGCTATTTGGGACAGAGCTTTCCCC
>JAQQSW010005817.1:0-14092 GCA_028646575.1 Pseudocheirus occidentalis | reverse complement strand
GAGAGAGAGAGAGAGAGAGAGAGAGAGAGAGGTGTATACACAGACTATGAAATAATGAATTGTGGGTTTTTTTCAACAAATATATCTGCTAACAGCCAAATGAGAAAAGCACGCAGTGTAAAAGACCTGTCAAAGTTAAGACTCAAAGAAATGAGTAAGAATACTGGTCTGGGAGGCAGGAAACTTATATTCAAGCCTCATATTGGTCACTAACTCTCTGTGTAACTGTCAAAAACCCCATGTTGCTGCCTAGGCCTCAGTTTCCCCGCATTTTTGAATGAGGAGATTGGATTAGAAAGTCACTAAGCTCTCTTGCAGATGGTTCTGGAGTCTGCTGACAGACCATCCATGAACTTTCCAAAGTTTTGCCACTAATGTCTTGGGATACATTTTAGTGTATACTGCTGGTATAAACTCAACAGGTGCATTGGTGAAATCTCAGAATACACTCCTAAGGGTATCTCTCCTTCTATTACACTAAAACCTCACTGACAATTTATTTGCCCTAGACTGATAGCAAAAGTCACTCTTGCCCCAGGTCACATCTGACTTGAAGACCCCCATCAGAAAAAAGTACTTTGTAAACTTTATAAATATAATTTATTATTATTAATATGAGTTTAGTCTAGATTTATGTAGCACTTGAGGTTCATAGTATACTTGTGCACCATTGTCTCATTTATTCTTCCTATTAGCTTTGGAAGGCGGATAGTAGAGATGTTATTCATGTTCATTTTGCAGATTAGAAAACTGAGGTTCTATGTTTAATAATTGACCCATAGAAGAGCAGCTTGCCAGAACCCAAATCCAGGTTTTCTGATTTTGGATCAAATCAATGCTTTTTTCCACTGTCTCTCAATTTAATTTAAACCAGGGTCTGTCCCTGAAAGATGGAGAAAACTAGTTTATGATGGTTGCTATAGTTAAAAATCAGCAAAAGTTTCTTATGAAGGAATTTGGTTGTACTTCTCATTCATAAGGTTTTGTTTTGTTTGTAATTTTGTTTTCTTTTTTTTCCCACATTGTTCGTAACTATTTGTCACTAACCAGATTCCCTCTATAACAAGCACTAGTTGGGACCACTATGACTAAGTTGTTAATATAACTTCTTTTTCATTCCAATTTTTTTCAAAACAAAACAAAAAGTTGTTAACATTCCTCCCAATCCATTGTGGGAAAAATTTGCATTTTTTTTTCTTTTTTGGGGGGGCGGGGGAAGGTAGGACAATTGGGATTAAGCTATTTGCCCAAGGTCACATGGCTAGTTTTGTGTTAAATGTCTGAGGCTAGATTTGAACTCAGGTCCTCCTGACTCCAGGGCTGGTGCTCTATTCACTGCACCACCTAGCCACCCCCAAAATCTGCAATGATTTTATGATATTTAAACATTAGCTCAAAGACACATTGCAGGTTCCTAAAAAAGGATTTGAGAAAATGATCTTTCAACCCATTTTCTCAATTTTTTTTTTAGGTCAGGCATGTACTGACATGGTCCCTTGGGATGCTGAATGCGTTCTTCTTATATTTTAATCTCTTTGAATCTCTTTCCATATCTAAAATATCCCCTCTCCCCAAAACCAAAAGTCCTATGTCTTCAGTATGACCCCAAGGTAGTTGAGTGTATATTTGAGACAAATATGGCTAATTTGGGCCACTTAAGTGTTCCCACTGAGTTTGGACCAAAGTTAAAATTGTAGTTTCTAGGGTAGAATCTTCCTTATTCCTCATTATGTAACATTACCAGGTATTCCAGGAAACAGGAACTCAATTCCAATATCGCTTCTGATTTCTTGTTGTATGGTATATGGAAAAATCGTGAGACCAGGCTCAACCAGCTCTTTCATTAACTGACTGCTTGACTTTGGTCAAACCCTTTCACCTCCTTGAGCCCAAGTTGCCTCTAGGGTAAAATATTAATGTGATCTTAGAAAATTTGGCTGCAAGCTACCTCTCCATTCTTCTTTCACAGACACACACACATGCACACACACACACACACACACACACACACACACACTCCGCATTCTAACTGAAAAAGACAACTTGTTCTCTAAATTGCTGCCTACAAACATGCTCATATCTCCCCCATCCCCAAAACACTCCTGCTTGATGCGTCCATCCTCACTATCATCCCATAACTTTTCTTTCCTTTGTGGCTTAACCCTTTGAGAAAAAGTCTACAATTGCTGCCTCTATTTCCTTTCCTCTCATTCTTTTCTTAACGCCCTTCATTCTGATTTCTGATCCCATCATTCAAAACCACTCTCTCCAATGCTACCAATGATTTCTTAACTGCCAAATTCAATGACCTTTTCTTAATGCTCATTTTTCTTGACCTCTATAAGGTCTTTGACACTGCTGATCATCCCCTTTGCCCTAATAATCTCTTCTCTCTAAGTTTTCAGGATACTATTCCCTCCTGGTTTTCCTCCTACTCCTTCTGCTTCTCTGGCTTCTCTTTTTCATGCCCCTTTGCTGGATCTTCATCCAGGTCACAGCCACTAATTGTGACTGTCCAACAGGACTCTCCTCTGGTCCCTTTTCTCTTCTCTCTCAGTAACACTTGGTGACTTCATTAGCTCCCATGGATTCAATTACCCTCTCTATGGTGATGTTTTTAAAATGTACTTACCTAAGTCTCTCTCTGCAGATCTCCAGTCTCACATCTCCCAATGACTATTAGACTTCTTGAGCTGGATATCCTGTAGATAATTCAGTCTGTCCAAATGGAATTCATTAGCTTTCTCCCAAAACTTTCCCCCTTTCCAAACTTTCCTATTACTGTGAAGAAATCCATCCTCTTTGTTCTCTAGGCTTGTAACCTATATGTGATCCTCTTCTCCTCACTTTCTCTGACTGCCCCTTTCCATATCCAATCTGTTGCCAAAGTGTCTTGATTTAACCTTTACAACATCTCTAATGTGTGTCCCCTTCTCTCCTCTGATATCCCAGTTCCCTGGCATAGTCATTCATCTTCTCATACCCGGACTATTGCAATAGTCTGATAATTGGTCTGCTTGACACAAGTCTTTCTCTATTCCAGCCCATTTTCCATTCAGTTGCCAAAGTGATTTTCCTGAAGTACATGTCTAATCATGTATCACACTCCCCCCCCCAAACTCAGGAGAATTCCTATCACATCCAGGATGAAATACAAAATCTTTTGGCATTCAAAGTTCTTCACAGCCTATCCCTTTTGACTGTCCAGTTTACTTACAACTTACCCTCCCCCAAGAACTCTTCAGATCCAGTGACACTGACCTCCTTGCTGTTCCTTATGACAAACAAACAAACACAAATGCACCATTCTCTCCATCTCTTGGTTCCAAGTATTTTCATTTTGTGTTCCCAATGACTAGAATGCTTTCCCTCCTCACCTCCATTTCCTAGCTTCCCTGAAGTCCCCAGCTTAAAATCCTAGCTTCTATAGACTATCTTCATCAATCCTTTTTAATTCTAGGACCTTCCCCAAGTTGATTATTTCTGATTTATCCTGTAGATAGCATGTTTGTATATACTTTTTTTACTTACTGTCTCCCCCATAATACTGTGACCTCCTTGACAAAAAGCGCTATTTTTTTGTCCATTTTTTAAAATATCTCCAGCACTTAGCTCAGTGCCTGACATATATTAAGTGCTTAATAAACATTTATTGACCATCAGATTGATCTTGAGCCATTTGAAAGCACTACAGATTTTATTTTTCACATTTTCTTTTTCCAGATCTTCAGTATCTAATGTCTGCTGAAGTTGGGGCTGTTGGCAGGCCAGATCTCCACAGGAGTTGCTTCCCTGGCTGATGACTGCAGGAGATAGGCCAGAAGTAGAGCTAATCATTTGGTTGTCACTGCTGTCCCTGGGTCTCTTGGACTTATTATATCATCAGTGGCAGTTAGTCAGTAGTTGACGTTGGCAGTGGTAAGAATGGTAGAAAACTTTTCTACTCAAATTTCTCCCTCCTGAGGAAGGGTCAGTGTAGAAGCAGGACCAGTAAGAGTTGTGGGGTAGGGTGAGAAGGACCACTGTTTTCTCAGAGGTCTTGGGCCAAGAGAAAACTAGTCAGTTTCCATTAGGATATAATAGATTAGAAGTTCTGTAAGGCAGAAGTTAAAACATTTCTTTATACCTTTCAAAGCTCTGAATGTACATCTCTACATATAATAGGTGCTTAATGCTTGTTGAATTTCTCAAAATTGTCCTATTGGAAATGGGGTCATGGAAGCATGTGAGCAGGGATTGTTATGGTCAGAATTGTGCATTAGGCAGTGAAGGAGTGATTGGCTATAGAAGAAGAAATTCACTAACATGTCTAATGTGTTCCACAAACTTATAAAGCAGGCAAAATGTATATGGTTATCATCATTTTATAGAAAAGGAAACTGAGATTTAATGAGTAGAAACCACTTGCCTCAAGTCAGATAGTGAACAACAGAGCCAGGATCTGAATGTAAGTCTTTTGATTCTAAATCTAGGGCTCAGGGTTCTTTCACAAAACCAGATACACAAGTCTGTTTACAAACAGCAAGAGGTACCTGGACTTCTCAGTATCTCATTTCTCTGCTGGCTTAGAATCATCAACAGCTCTGGCAGCTGTCTCTCTAATCAAGTCTACCAAGATTTGGGCACAGGGAAATAGGAATTCTTTAGTTTAAATGTCAAAGCTGGTCATTTTAGTTTGCAATATTTGCTCAAGATGGTACAGGGAGGGGGAGACAGTATTCAAAGAATAGCACCATTGGAAATGGTTAAGAGGTTTTGAGTCTCATCCCACCCCCAACCCCACTAATTTAACAACAGTTTTAGAAAACAAGCATTCCATTGTCCTTCCAGTGCACAGCATTCAGCTACCTCTATTTTCATTGACTTAGATAAATAAATAAATAAATGCTTAAAAATGGGGAAGGGGTAGAAAATGAAACAAAAAGGCTGACCTCGACAATTCTCTACAGCTGACCTAATCTCCTGGGGACCCCTAGCAATTAGAATGCTTTAAACCCTCTGGCAAAAAGTGTCTGGAAAAACTAGTCCTGTCAGCATTTTTATAGACAGCAAACTGGAAAATCATTCCTTCCAAAGACCCAGCTCTGCTCTTTGAGACCTGGCTTTCATTGTTAATCTCTCAACTTATTTCTCTTTGAATTTCCAGGATTTAGGAGATAGCAGTATAGTTTATTGAAAGGTACTTAAACTTTATGGACCTCAATTTCCTCATGGATAAGCTGGGGGAGGGCTGAAATACTTGGTCTCTAATATCCCTTCTAATGGTAAATATAATGATCTTTGGATTATGGACCAAAGGTTTCCTTGTATGAGCTGTTTATGGCTGGATGAATGCACTTCATTTATATTATTATATTAGTTAGTGTGTGAGCATACTCAGGAGCTGGGACAGACAAGGTAGCCATCCTATGCCTTCTATGTCTCATTTGCCATCACTCATTACTAGCAGATTTAGTGGTGTTTTTTTAAATTTCACTAATTTTACAATACTACCCTGCTCAAAAATCTTTAATAGTGAGTCCCTACTATGTACAGAAAATGAACCTTTTTTTTTTCAATCTGGTCCCAAACCACAGCTGTAGTGGGGCCAGATTGAACTGGCTTGCAAGACCCAATTGTTAATTTTTCAGTGTCCACATTTGTACCTTGAAAATCAACAAATGCTACAAATCAGGTTATTTTTTGGCTTATTGATGGCTAAGAGTTAAGAAAATAGAGGAAAAATATTAATAATGTAGATCAAACTTAAAAATGCCATCACATTTTTTTCCCTGAAAAACTAGTTGTTAAATATTTACCAGCATAGCACTGCCCCCAAACTAGTTAGTTGACCTTGGGCAAGTCACTGCCATTTTAAGCCTCAGTTTCTTCCTTAAAATGAGATTTGGTTAGATGTCTTTAATATTAAACATCCTAAGGCCCATTCCAAGTATCATGACCAATAGTCCATATTCCAATAAGACATTGTGTGTCACATGTTCTCACTCTGTCATTATATGATTCTTCCCAACCTTAGCTCCTATTTTTCTCCCTTTATAACTTTTCCCTTCCTGTCTATCTTCATTATTCACCAACTCTAGAACAAGCCCTTCACTTTTCTACTGCCTAGTGTTTACTCTTACTAAATGCCTGCTCCATCACTGCCTCCAGCCCAACTTGATGATTTGCTATCCCTTCCTTTAAGTCCAGATCAAATGATCCCTGCAATATGAAACCTTTCCTAGAAAATTGGGAAAGAAATTTTTGCAACCAGTATCTCTAATAAAAGTCTCATTTCCAAAATATATATTGGGGCAGAGCTAAGATGGCAGAGTAAAAGCAGGAATTTGCTTAAGTTCTGGCACCAACCTCCTCCAATAACTGTAAAATATGACAAAACAAATTTTAGAGTTACAGAAACACAAAGTGACTGAGAGAAACAAATTTCCTGCTGAAGGCAGCCTGGCAAGTCAACAGGAACGTCTATCACACTGGTCTTGGGGCTGACAAGTGCCGTGTCAGACACACAGGCCCATACTTGGGGTAACCTCAACCACTGGCACAGACTGGCCAGAACAGACTTCAAGAGAGTGAATCACCAGCAGCTGTGGTGGTTTCCAGACTTGTCAACATATAAATGCCAAAGAGAAAGTAAAAGGTCAGTGGGAAATCTGCTGGAACTGTGTAATGGAAGAGCACGGTCCAGCCCTGCCCCTGGGGTGAGAGGTGGTAGAGGCATGGTGGCTGCAGCTGTTGCTGCATGGCTGCCTCTGGAGCTCCTGGCCTGCAGATCAGATTGTAGGGGGACCAAGTGACCATTCAGAGGGTAATCACTCTTGCTTTGACCTTCTTGGATCTGATTACGGTCTTGGGTGGTAGCCCTGGGGTGTGTGGCCAGTGTGCCAGAGCTTGAGGTGTCTGTAAAGAGGGTGCCCTCCCTTAACTAACATGACAAAAGAGGAAAATGTTAAGTGCTAGAGAAGATGTGGGAAAATTTGAACACTAATGTATTATTGGTGGAATTGTGAACTGATCCAACTATTCTGGAGAGCAATTTGGAAGTAGGGCTATAAAAATGTGCATACCCTTTGATCCAGCAATACCACTTTTAAGGCTATATCCCAAAGTGATCATAAAAGTGGAAAAGGGATTGTATGTACTAAATATTAATAGGAGCTCTTTTGTGGTGGCAAAGAATTGGAAATCAGGGATGACCATCAATTGAGGAATGGCTAAACAAGTTGTGATATATGAATTTAATGGAATACTATTGTGCTATAAGAAATGAGGAGCAGATGGACTTCATAATAAACGAGAGATTCTTATATAAACTGATGCTGAGTGAGAGGAACAGAACCAAGAGAACATTGTGCACAATTACAGACATATTTTGTCTGTGATGACTAACTTTGATAGACTGGGCTAATCTCAGCAATGCAAGGCTAGAAGAGAACTCCAAAAGGCTCATGACAGAACAGGCCACCCACATCCAGAGAAAGATTTATAGAGTCTGAATGCAGATTGATGCAACCTACTTGCTCTCTCTCATTTTTATTTTGCTTGGTTCCTTCTTTCTCATTCATTCCATTGGTTATAATCCTTCTTTACAACTTGACTAATGTTTAACGTAAAGGTATTTGTAGAGCTGTACTGGATTGCATGCCTCCATTGTAGGGAATGGGGGAGGAGAAAGATGGGGAGAAAATATGGAACTCAAAAGCTTGTGGAACTGAATGTTGTAAACTAAAAGGAAATTAATTAATTTATTGTTTTGGGTTTTTTTACAAAAAAAAGATGAAGTCTTCCCCAATCTCATCAGAACAATTTCTTCCTTCTCTGATCTCACAGCACTTCATAATCAATATATGTAGATATACTTTTCCAATTTGTTTTATATTTTTCTGTGCACATGTCCCTTATTAGATTGAAAGCTTCTTGAAGTTAATTACTTTACCTTGTTTATTGTTGTATATTCCCCAGTACTAGGTTCAGTAAATATTTGTGAATGAATAAAAATATATATCTCCCCTTTAGAGTTCAAAGCTTCTTGAGGCATCTAGCTGGTTCAGGGGATAGAGTATTGGCCTTTTAGTCAGGATGACCTGAGTTCATATCTAGCCTCAAACATTTATAAGCTGTGTGACCCTGGGTGAATCATCTAACTTCTGTTACCTTAGTTCCTTTAGCTATAAAATGGGAATAATAATGGCACCTACCATCAGGGTTATCATAAGGATAAAATGAGATAATATTTGCAGAGTAGTTTGGAAACCATAAAGTCATATATAAATGCTAGCTATTATTATGATCCCACTTCTTTCCAGGAGGTGGTCTTAAACAGCACTGGTGAAAGTTCTACCCAGACTGACACAATTTCTGGAGCACCCTTCAACTCAAGATAATTTCATGAAGTGTTAATATTCTATCACTTCTTGTTACTAAGATATCCTGAGAACTTAAGTCTAGGAAATTCGTATCCCTCTATGTACACACACACACACACACACACACACACACACACACCACACCACATATACACATTTACATAGGTCATATATATGTGTATGTATATATAATACATATAATATATAATATTATAGATATAATTGTAGATATAATATTACATATTATATATATTATATAATACATATAATATATATACGCACACATACATATATGTGTGTATGTGTTTATGTGTATGTATATATATGCATATATCAGTGTGTTTATACTAAGCTCTTTGCAGTCTTCCTCAGGTAATCCATGCTACCTTTTGCCTAAGTTCTTTGAGTTTCTTACCGCATGATAAACTGTTTTATATACAGGTAGAGCTAAGAAGTCAAGGGGCTTTAGGACATAGAAGTGACCTTAGGGAACATGTAGTTCAATTCCCTCATTTTACAAATGGGAAACATCACCCAAAGGGAAGTGATTTGGCCAATATCACATACAGAGTTAATGTCAGTGTCTAGAACACTGGTCTCTTAACTCTCAGTTCTGTGTTCCATGAATTACACCAAGTCTCCTACCTACATGTAGTCTGTAGTTTGGGGAATTTCCACTCACATTTATACTGCAGTACTCTTGTTATAACTCAAATTTATACTTCCAGCTGTGAGGCATCTGGCTTAGATCTTTTTCCCTCCCCTTGCTGACTATCCTGCTGTGGCCTCTGAAGTGGATTGGCATCTCTCCTCCCATCCACAGTGCCCTTGAGGCTGACTCTTGCCAGTCTCCACCAACTCAGTGCTACCCATATCACCTTATTTGAATCTTCTACCTTTAAGGGGGCTGCAGTGCTCCAGTGTCCCCCCAAAAAAATTTACCAGGACTAGAAGGATGACTTAATGCAATTTCTATCTGGGCTTCCAGCATAGGTAGAATAAGATACTGCCTAAGGGGAGGGATTTTATTTATTTTTATTTTTTAATTAATTTATTCAGTTCTACAATCTCTTGAATTTCAAATTTTCACCCCCTCCCCCTTCCCTTCTCCCTGCCCCCAGGCAGCATGCAATCAAATATAGGATCTGCAAATACTTTTATATTAAACATTAGTCAGGCTGTAAAGAAGGATTATAACCAATGGAATGAACAATGGGAAACAGGAAACACAACAAAACAAGAAAAAGAAAGAGAGCAAGAAGTTTGCTTCAATCTGCATTCAGACTCCTTAATTCTGTCTCTGGATGTGGATATCTCTTTCTATCATGAATCTTTTGTTGTTGCCTTATAACCTTACATTGCTGAGAGAAATCCTGTCTATCAAGGTTGTCACACATATCTTGTATCTGTAACTGTGTACAAAGGAGGGAGGGATTTTAAAGGCACTTAAAGCCTTCCTGGTCAAATAAATAACTTGTGCTTGCTTTTTCATAGTGATGAAAATTTCTCCATTATTTGCTCCTTTGCCAGTGTTTTTATATGTGTATGTTTTCCTCTCTTCTGAAATATTCAATGGCTCTCTATTACCCACTTAGCAAATTCAAATTCCTTTGCCCTGCATTCAGGTCCTCAACAACTTGAGATCACCCTACCTTTCTAGCCTAATCTCTTGTCTAGCCTTGCCCTTACATTCCCCTCCACCCCTTTCATATGCTTTCTCACAATCTTCCAAGTGGTCCTTTTATCTGGAATAATATCTGAATTTGTTAAATTCATGACCATTTTGGCTTGTTTTTGTTTAAAAACATTTGCTTATTTTATTGTGTCGTTTCTGAAGGGGCAGGGCCAAGAACAATTCACTCATTTGGCAAGGATCGTGTACCAGGAGACCCTGAAGGACAAAAATGCCAGAGAGGGGTGTGGAGATATGGGAAACAATCTCTGAAACCTTGCTCCATGTAGTTAGGTGTTGCTGTGGCTCTCATGACAAAGTGACAGCTATTGAGCCCCCAGGTTTGGAGTATTCAGCTTGGATGCCCTCACCCTCTTCTCTGGTTGTTAGAGTAGGACAATTTTTTTAAACAGAAGTGAGTAGGTTTGTGGCCCTATGACTGAGGGAAACTGGACCTCCATACAGTCTTCTCCCCCATCATTGAGAGGCCTTAGTACCTTAGAAAACTTTTATCCCAACTCTAGGATGATGCTCTTTTCCTTTGTCATTCTGATTTGAGAACTTTTGATGTCTGTATCCTAGAGAAATAAGGATTCATAGACTACAATGGGAGATTTGAGTTCTGACCTGGTGTAAGTTAGGAAGTTTTCCAGCCATCTGAGGCCAAAAGTTATTTCCAAAACAAATGGACCTCCCTTCAAGTATCATCCATTTTCTCTTCTTCCTTCAGGGTCTCCTTAGAAGTTGTGAGGACTGAGTAAGAAAGGCTCCTGTAATCTGGAGGTTTCTCATTGAACCCCAGCTCCTGAGTTATCAAGCTGGGAAACCAGAAAAGACTCCTCTTATTAAATACTCTTATTAAATACTAGCTAGTCACAGAAGCTCATGCCTTAGTAGATAAGGTTGTTCCAGTTGGGATAGAGGTGGAAGTAGCAGCATATGATTATGGGGAAATGAAACATGAGCCATGGAAGAAGGCAATGCTCCCCACAGCATAAGAGAACTCATCCTTCAGCTTGTCAACATCTCATCTTTGTTGCTTCTGGTGTCTCCTCTTGATGGCACATTCTAGAAGATGAGAAGTTGAAAAAGTGTGTATGGGGGGAGGGTAGATAGATAGATAGACAGACAGACAGACAGAGACAGACAGAGAGGCAGAGAGACAAAGAGACAGAGAGAAAGAAATAGGTAGGCAGATAGATAGAATATGCATATACATACATTACATATATATATGATCTATATATAGTATATATATACATACAGTATATGCATTGTGTATATATGCCTATATATGTATGTATGTGTGCATGTATGTATATATGTATGTATGTATCTATATTGTCTAAAAATAAATCCAGGGTCATTTGTGGAAAGAGTAGAATAGTGGATGATGGAAGGGGGAGGGATCAGGAAAGTATTCCCAAAGATGGAAGATGGTGTTTCAGATAAACATGACATAAAATGAGAAATTCTTGGAGGTAAAGGTGAATAGGCAGTATATTCCAAACATGTGGGACAGTCAGTGCAAAAGTATAGAAGTAGGAAGGTGACATTTTGCACACAGAACATCAAATTCTCCAATATGGCTGAATTGCAGAGTACGAGAAGTGATCTTGTCCTGCCACTGGACTTGGATGACTCTGGAAGAGAGAGGGAGGCTGATGACTTTGTGCAACTCTGCCTCACTTCAATCCAATTCACTCACAAGTCAAGATGTCACCCTGTTATATCAATGGTCCTCTTCAAAAATGAAAGCACAACAACAGCAACAGTGATAATACAGAGACTCTGGACCTGAGAAAGAGGTGACATCAGATGCATACTAGGAGAATCACTTTGGTGTCTGTGTAGAGGATAGATTTGGAATAGGACCAGTCTTGAGGAAAGGAGAGGAAAATAGCCCAGGAGAGAGAGAAAACATCTGAAACTAGAACAGTGGCTATAAGAGTAAAGAGAAGGGGACATATGTGAGTGCTATTGACTATGGAAATAGAAACAACCAGATATGGATATGTGAGGTGAGTAAAAGTGAGAAGGTTCACCAAAGGTTATAAATCTAAGTGCTTGAAAGGAAGGTGGTGTCCTGGACAGTAACAAGAAAGTTCAGAAGAGCAGTGTGTTTGGGGTGGGTGTAGGGGATATATAGTGAATTTTGTTTGAACATATTGAGTTTGAGATGCCTGTGGGATGCCCAGTTGGAAATATACAATAGGCAGTGAGCTAGTTTGAGCTGGTTCCAGCATGATCCTGGTATGACATGGATGATGGATTAGCAAAGGACACTGAGAAGGAGCATTTGGACAGATAGTAGGAAAACCAAGAGAGAGCACTGTCATGAAAACTCTTAGAGGAAAAGGTATCCAGGAGAAAAAGGTAATCAACAGTGTCAGATACTCCAGAGAAGTTAATGAGAATAAGGATTATGAAGAGGACATTAAATTTGATAATTAAGATATTATTGGTAACCTTGGAGAAAATGGCTTCAATTGAATGAAAAGGTTAGAGAGTAGATAGACGTGATGGAATTTAGTAAAAAAAAAAAAACATTTAAGTGGGAGAGACATACATGTCTTATATATGAAGTAATTCTACCCTCTTCAAGAAACCTTCTCTCATCTCAGTTGACTAAAAGATCACCTCCTCTCCAACATAGCATTTTTTTTGCTTTTTTTTTTTTTGGAGGGCAGTTGGGGTTAAGTGACTGCCCAAGGTCACACGGCTAGTTTTGTGTTAAGTATCTGAGGCCGGATTTGAACTCAGGTCCTCCAGACTCCAGGGCCGGTGCTGTATTCACTGCGCCACCTAGCCGCCCCGAACATAGCATTTTTTAAAAGGTCTGTGCCATACTTATAATACAAGTATAATTAGATTGAATTGGTATCATTCCCCTACTTGACTATAGCTTTACCTTATCTGGTTGTCCCCCATTCCCAGAAGGTTCTCACTCCTCTGCTCTGACCATTGACTTCTCTGGCTTGCTTTAAGTCCTAATTAAAATTCTACCTCCTACAGGAAGCCCTCTCCAATCGTTTTTAATTCCCAGCCGTCCCTCTCTTAATTACTTCCTTTTTAATTTATATACAGCTTGCTTTCTATATGTTTGTTTGCATGTTGTCTTCCCTGTTAAATTGTAAGCTCCTTGAGGGCAAGGACTGTCTTTTGCCTCTTTTTGGCATCCACAATGCTTAGCACAATGCCTGGCGCATAATAGAGGCTTTGTAGTTTCAGTCGTGTTTGACTCTTTGCGACCCCATTTGGGGTTTTCTTGGCAAAACTACTGCAGTGGTTTGTCCTTTCCTTCTCCAGCTCATTTTACAAATGAGAAACTGAGGGAAAAGGGTCAAGTGACTTGTCCAGGGTCACACAGTTAGTAAGTGCCTGAGGCTAGATTTGAACTCAGGAAGATAAGTCTTCCTGACTTTAAACCCTGCACTCAATCAACTGCACCAGCAATAGTTATTGGATTGAATTAACTAAATTCTTGTCTCCCTCATTACCAGACAAGACACTCTGCACATGATAACAATGATAACATGATAAGTGGCTAACTGTTGTCATGTGTGTATATTACATATATATATAAAACATACATATGTTATATGTATAATACATGTAAACATATATAATATACACATACATACATATATATGTGTATATGTATGAACACTCAACATACATGTACATACATATAAACAAATATGAGTCAGCACATACAGACATTTTACACACACACACACACACACACACAAACAGGTACGTTTTTTTAAATTTATTTTTTTTCTTGTTTACATTATTCATTTTCATTACATTTTTGAATGACAAATTTTCTCTCCATCTTGCCCCTGCCCAAACCCTAAAGCAGCAATCCCACTGTAAAGCCCCTTCCCTGATCTGCTCTCTAACTTTCTGGTAGGGCAGGGAGGGTCTCCCTATCCCAGCCCCTGTATATCTTAATTCCTAGTTGCAGGTATTGCAGAACTTTAAATTCTAGATTCTTTCGATTCCTCCCTTGTCACCCACCACCACTGGAAGGACACTCAATTCAATACAGGCT
>JAQQSW010005816.1:0-14092 GCA_028646575.1 Pseudocheirus occidentalis | reverse complement strand
GAACAGATTGTGGGAGGGGCCTTACAGTGGGATCAATGTTCTGGGCTGGGGCATAGGGGCAAAAAGGGGAGAAAATCTGTAACTCAAAACCTTGTGGAAATGAATGATGTAACCAAGAAAATAAATTAAAATTGGAACAAAAAGAATATTTGGAATAGCTCTGCTAGTGGGTGAAATAGGGAGATATAATTATCTCCAATTAGGGAGATATAAAATGACTGCCTTAGTATAGTGAGAGCCCAGTTGAATATGGATTTAAATTTGTGGATTTGAATTTACAAATTCGAGATTGTAATGTTCTGAGTCAGTACACTTTTGTGAGCTCCAGTTTAATTCAGCAGTCTATGAGTAAAGGCTAAAGAAGTAGAGGGTGGGAATAATAAAGAGCTGAGATTTGATAAGAGATGATCAACTATAGAACAAGGGGACAATAGACTCAAGAAGAGATGACAGCATATATTTGAAATATATAACCATTGGGTTGAAATTGGAAAGAGGGGAAAGTGAAGCTAGACTAAATCTAACAATACGAGAAAATGTTGAGGGGTCAGAGCATTAGAAGTCTTGATGAGAGTAAAGAATTAGTTTAGGAGGGATGAGGCATAAGAAAAGTTAGGATGATAAGATGATATAGCCAGGCATGAGAATACCAGTTTATAGAGAAGTGGAACTCTTGTGAGTGATAGTAAGGTATAGTGTGTAACCATTCCAATGTGCATTTAAGATAGAGAGGAGATATAAGCCATGGGATTAAGGAGGCTGAAATATACAACATACAGAAAGGAATTAACATAGTAACATAGTCTTAAATAAACCCAGCCCCCTCAGCTATTGGAGTAAGGATTTATTATTTGACAGAACCTAATGGGAAAACTAGAAACTAGTCTGGCAGAAAGTAGGCCAAGAGCAACAACTCAAACTATGTACCAAGGTAAAATTCAAATAGATGAATGGGTAAGATATAAATGTTCACATTTTAAACAAATTGAGGGATCAAATCAAATACTGCCTTTTGAAACTATGGATAGGGGAAAAATTCATGACCAGATAAGAAATAGAGAAGATCACAGAAGATAAAATGGACAATTTTGATTGCATAAAACTAATCAGCTTTTGTGTAAGCAAAAGCAGTGTAGTAAAAATGAGAAGAGAAGCAGTTAACTGGGAACAGTACCAGGTGATCAATTAATACAATAATGACAATACTGTAAAAAAAAAACCAAAATGAAACATCAAACTTTGAAAGACTTAAGAATTATGACCAGTACAGTGACCAACCATGATTCCAGAGATCTGATGAAGAACCATGTTATTCACTTCATGATACATGATAGATTCAAGATATAGAATAAGACATATATTTTTGGATGTGGCCTATGTGTGAATCTATTTTGCTTTATTTTGCACATTTGTTACAAAGATTTTCTTTTTCTTCCCTTTTTTTGTTATGCTTAGGTGGATTAGAGATGTCACTACAAAAAAGGAAAAGAAAAAGAAAGGACAAGTTTTGAAAGATTTTTTTGATGCACAAAAGAGAATTGAGAATTAAGGCCAGAAATAATCACATTTAAGCAAAGCAACTTTGAAAGTTATATGCTGAATTTGTTATATTTTAAAAGATAAGCAATCTGTACACTATAGAGACAGATGGTTTCATAGTCTTTCTTTTCTATTCTCTCTATATGGAAATTTTCATTTATTTTTTGGGACGTTCATAATAAAAATAATTTCAACTTTAAAAAAGAAAACTGAGGAATTAGGAAGTCTTAGAGTTTGATAGAGCATTATTATGAATATTGAATGACCTCTAACAAGAGTAGGAGTTGGAACAGCTGAGTCAGGTGCTGAAATCCTTGAGAAAGGAATAGTGGCACAGTATACAACAACTGTTATAGAATAGGTGGACAATTCTGATTGAGTAAACTTCAGAGGAGAAGATGCTTAGTACTGGTGAAACAAAAGTTTGGAAGTGTTTGGTAAGGAGCAGGGGCATTCCCTCTAGGACTAATGTGTTGGGGGATATATAAGAAGATACAGTCAATGATGGAAATGGATGACCAAGGGTATAGTGTTATTAAGGGGAAATCCAGCTCTCCATAAAAGTAGAGAGTATGAGAGAAAGAGATCCAGAATGTAGGGAACTTTATTCACTTTGGAACAGAAATTTTGGAGAGCCCATGTAAGAGGTAGTTGGCCTTGATATGGGTGGTTTAGGGTTAAGGAGGGTAGAAACACAAAAATGGAGGTGGAAGTAGGACATGATTTTCTTATATGTGGCCAGTGATTGATGGCAGATGAGTTGTAAAATTCACAGTCTCCATGAGGTGTTATAGAGAGCACCAGGCCAGGCCTGAATAGGCTGCCTCCAATCTGCTCATAAGTTGCATCTCCTCTTGCAGAATGATTAGGCTAAGGGTGGACTAGAGGAGGTGGTTGGCTTCTTTACTGGTAGAGAGTACAACTTTCATTTCTAATTCTTTCAGTTCTAATTCACGAACATTTATCAAGTACCCATTCTGTGTGAAGTATCTGACTAGTTTCTGAAAATACAGAGCTGAAAAATAATACATTTTCCACCTTTAAAATGCTTACAAACTAATGGAAAGAATTAAACATGTATACAAATAAGTGTAATACTAGGTGAATATGAAAAAAGTCCACAGAAATAATAATTTTGGTTTTTCGATAATCTTTTTTGTTCTCATATCTAAACACTGATATGTATGATTACTTTTGTCTCTTCCATAGGATCAGTATTGTGATGTAGTAAGATTCTGAATAAGAGTAGTTTTAGTCCTAATAGAGAATTGCAATAGTGAGGACCAAAAATGTATGGAATACAGATCAGAATGTTGATTGGGTCCAAGGAAGGAGAGATTCCTGTTGGTGCTGTTGTTAGTCCTTTCTTTTCCAAGAGGACCATAACTTCAGAAAGATAATGCCATGACTTGTAAGTGAATTGGATTTAAGTGAGGGAAGGCTGTGCAAAGTCACCAGCTTTATACTCTCTCCTCCAGAGCCATCTGGGTCCAGTGGCAAAATATAGATCAGGACAACTGGAGATGACTCCTCTGATATTGCTAGGAAAGTTACAAAGAAATAAAATTAGATATTGGAAAAAAAGAGCAGTCAGATGCAATTTCATGAAGATTTATATAATCACATTCATTTTTACTTTTGTTCATTTTGAAGTTTTCTTTATATATTTCAATACTTGTACTTGTCACTCTAAGTTTGAATACATAAGGTGCTGCTTTTCAAGATTTCTGATTTGCACGCTAAAACTAATGAGTAGAAGGGAACTTAGAGAAAGGAAATTCTTGCCTTTATTTTTATAACTATTCTTTGCCTTCCTAATTATTATTATAGTATAATTTTTAACATACAACATTTCTTTCTTCCATCTAGGAAAAGTTAGACATGGGAATGAGAAAAGAAATAGATGGCATGGGAACATCAGAAATAAAGTATGGTGATTCAGTGTGCTACATTCAACATGTAGATACAGGACTTTGGCTTACTTACCAGTCTGTGGATGTGAAATCTGTAAGAATGGGATCAATACAGCGTAAGGTAAGATTATACAAAAATGCATCTTGTGTTCTTTTGCATGACAAATTACACAGTAGACTCTATTACTAATGATTCCAGTATCCTATTTGTCAGCATTTATTGTGTCATCTGTTAACAGGTCAAATACCACTATTATGAATTCTCAATCTGATTTTCATAGTGGAATTTTGTCACAATTATAAAATTATTAGATTTTTACATCCCCATTTTCTTGGAGCTAGAATCAAACATTGCTTCTCTTTGGTTAATTTAAAAAGAATAGAAGTACTCTGAAAATAGTGGAGGAAATTGTGTCAACACAATGTTATTATTGTCATTTAAGAAAATACCTATAACTTTGCTTTTAGCAAAAAGATATGCTGCTGGTATCTGAGCAGATGAAGTTTCCATCACTACTGTACATTCTTCCTTATCAGATTTGCGACCCACTTCCTGAATTGATACCTAATTTCCTGGTAGCTGGATGGGCCATTATTTCCTCTTATCGCAATATCATTTCTTTTTTGTCCTCTATTGATCTTCATCCAAGTGTTCTCTGTTAGATTCCCAACTCTAGTTTATAAATTTCCTATATGATTATATAGCATTGATCTAGAATGGCCCTCTACTGTTCTTTTATCTAATTTGATCTTTTGACTAAGGTATACCTTTCCATTGCCACATTTCAAGTTTGAACTTTCTACCAATTCTTGCTGAAGACTATGAAGTTAAATTTAGTTCCTTGCATTAAGATGTCTAGTTCAGTGTAATTTTCCCTTATTCTTATTTGTGTTATGATATTTTAATTTATTAATATTTAATATTGTCTCTTGTGAATTACTATTCCTCTTAACTGATGGTTTTCCAATGTCAAATTTTTTACTCTGTGTGGTATTTGGCCAAGTGGAAACATGTAGATTGTCTTCCTCCTTATCCTCTACTTTTCAGTTTAAATATTGATAGATTAGATATGCAAATATTTAAGCAGATTTCCTGGACCTTTTAAGACTCTATCCTTTGCCAAAAGTCTGCATGTTAAATTCTGCTACAGACATCTCAGTTCCAACAATTTCAACTAAACTATCTTACTAATTATCTCATTTCCTAACACAGCCTTTCTCTTCTGCTTCCAGTCAGTAGCTGTGACAAAAACACTGCTTGTATTGCCAAAGTCTTCAATTTCTTTCCTTGAGCGTCTTAAATTTCTAGTGATATTATTTCATTTTCCTTCTGCTATTATCATTTAACCCCATTTGAAAACCCAATTGTTGGGTATTGATTATTTGTTCTTAGAAGTTTGGGGAGTCATCCTGGAAATATCCCCTAGAAAGACAGCATTTTTTACAGTTTTTCATGTCAGGTCAGCACATGACTATCTCAATATTCCTTACCAACAAGTCACTAGAATTTTTTTTTCTTCTTCCTGTGACCAGGATTGAATGTCCTCTTTTCACTTTTAAATGCTTGTTGACTGACTAGTAGCATTTTTGGATCCTTGTCATGTTAAGCACTAAGTAGTTAACTACTTGTTACAAAGTTCCATATTCACATGGGCAATTTGTTTATGCTCCACTGGAATAGAAATGATAAGTAAATATCTAGCTCTTTATAGTTGGAGGAGTCAGATTCCTTCAGTTCCTCAGCTCTACCTTTCCCTAGAGGGCAGTGCCATTTATCATCTTAGGGTGTGTGGAATTGTGGGTCTGATAATTAGCCCTGAGCCCTAATTCATTGTTTTATGCCTTCCTCTCTTTGAACATACTATATTGAATGAATCTTTGGCTGACAAGTGGTAGAATTCTGTATATAGTGTTTTTAATCTTAGCATAGAACCACTAAGTAAATAAACATTGTTTAATAATGGGGACACCAGATAATATACATTAAACATATACTGATTCTCTTTAAGTCCACTGCTTTCCAGAATCCAAGAAGTCACCCAAATATAGGATATATCTGAACCTAGTAGTTCTGGGTCATAAATAATTTGAGTCATCTCTTAGACAGGCAAAGGGGTATAGCATCAGAATTCCTCCAGAAGGTCCAACTCATACTTCCCATAGGACCAGTCGTTAGGTGAAGGACATAGAGTCAGTTTTGGCTCATTTGTGGTATGGTCTCTATATGTGGGGATCTGTTATGAAATGGGACTCAGGAGGGTTGATGCTTCCCATTTCTTGGATGTATTGTTACTGGTGGTCATCTCTGAGCTCATCTTTCCCCAGCTAATATACTGTGAAATGATAATGAGCCTGATTAGGGAGCCACTTCACATATTTCTATGTCCCCTTTTCTTTACCTTTGTCTACTTCTCTCTCCAATGCTAGTGTGCTATGTACCTTCCTGTCTCATTTCCCAAGCCCAAATGTCCCACCACTCCTTCATAGCAATGAGGGACAATGTATAGTTATAGAGATGAATGTCATATAATCATTCTGTGATGCACAAAAACACCCCATTTCCTTCTCCAACTCAGCCTTTTTTTAGGAAGAATCTCAGATTTGTTAGATGTTCCTGTATGGTATTCTTCATGTCAAAACCTTCCACTGTCCTATGTCTCTCTTGAGACTATACAGACTATACACTTCTCTCTTCTTCTTTTGTTCTGTTTCCTCTTTGTTTTCCCAGTGACACACTTCTTTTGTTGTTTTTATACTTAATTCTATATGGCAATCCATACAATAAATGAAAACATTTATTGATTTCATCCAACTCTATAAGAAAGAGACGAATTTGTGTTTTGTATACATTTCTATAGCATTTTACTTAGACCTGATAGAAACTTAAACACAGTACAGTTAACGGAATGTTATCCTTGCCTTCCATACTACCTAAAACTGAGACACTCAGTTATCTGTAACTCTTGCTGTTAATTCAAATGGAAAACATCACAGCAAACTGCTTGGTTACTCAGCTCATTCATTGCACTGAGAATTCTGTTACTGGAGGCTCCTTATAGCAAACTTTGTCAATCTTTTTCCTGGGAGTTTTTACCAGTATGATTTCTTCTCTAGTTGCTCAGCTGTGTTTCATCTATGAATAGCAGACTCTTGTTTTTACTACCATGTATGCTGTTATTACCTTTGAGAAGGTTTTTTTGTACAAATGTAACTTCTAGTCACTTTTCACCTCTTACTTTTTCAGTTCTGACACCACACTCATAGACACTTAAATAGTTTACTTGCAGCTTGCATCTTTACTGTTCTAGCATCTTCAGCTTTGTGAGTTAAAGCTTCTTGTAATTTTAGACCCCATATACAACTTTATATACCAGGCAACTTGGTAGTTGTGTCAAATGATCTAATTAAAAAGATTTAAGTTTATCACAGATAGTAACCCTAACAGTAGGTAGCATGAACAAGAACTTTTCTTTACTTGAAGGATTGTTATTTTTATCTTTCAGATTTCTTTCCACAGATTGTAGAAAAGTCAGACTCTAATGAACAGAATGTGAACTGATAATTTTTCTTCAAAGAATTAATTTGTCAAATTCATCAGCTGAGATTGAAATAGAAATTTTTTTATGCTGCAAACAGTTTATTTGGAGTCTCCGTGAAATCAAGAAAGGGTTGCCATTCCATATGAGAGGAAGAAATATATCAGTCCATAACTAATTGGCTAAAAATAAGAGTTAACAGGGTCTAATTTTTCTAGTCTATAAATATGCCTGTGCTGCTGCTGCTGCTGCTTCTCCTTCTTCTTCTTCTTCTTGTTCTTGTTCTTCTTCTTCTTCTTCTTTTGCTTTTTGGAGGGGGGAGGGCAGGGCAGTTGGGGTTGAGTGACTTGCCCAAGGTCACATGGCTAATAAGTGTGAAGTGTCTGAGGCCTGATTGGAACTCAGATCCTCCTGACTCCAGGACTGGTGCTCTATTTACTGTGCCACCTAGGCATCCCACCTGTGCTTCTTTTAATTAAATATTAGCTGATAGTTTAAATGAACTGATAGGAATATTTATTGTTGCTCTAAGTCTCTTTATATTTTATTTGCTACCTATTATACAGATGGATCAGTTATTCACTTTGTGACACAGTAAACTCAGGAATATCTTCCATTAAAATGTTTTTGGGTTGTTTCTATGAAGATCTAAATCCTTATCTATATAGCAGTGTTTCTTAACTTTTTGTGTGTTATAGACCTCTGGCAGTCTGGTAAAAACTTTCTCAAAGTAAAGCTTTTAAAATATATAAAATAAAATATGTTGGATTGCAAAAGAAACAAACAACATAGAAACATAGTACATTTTTAAGCAAATTTAACCAAGTTTTGTTTAAGATCCCCACATCTGTGATATCTGCATAGAACCACATTACTCTAATAGTGAGTGAAACCAACAAGTTTCTAAGTATTTCCTGAGTTAAGGACAGCTAATAGTTTGAAGTAAAAAAAGCTAATTTGTGGGAAAACAACATTTTTATTTAACTAAACATGTGTCTTAAAGGTAGGATATACTATAATACTGGCTTTTGCTTGATCCTACTGTTTGAATATGGTGTTGAATAAAGGAATTCTTTCTTACTACTTAAAAGATATATTCATTTTAACTCAAGGAATGTGGATAGAAGTACACATAATTTTAGACTTTCATATTTATTTATGGGTACCTTCATGACCTGTTTAACTAATTACATCAGATGTACACGTGGACATATGCTGATATATGTGAATATAGACAGTGAATATGTACCTATATCTATATATTACTAAGGGCATAGTTAGACCATATAATACCTGTATGTATGTACACCAACACTTTCCATAGATTCAATTATCATCTCTCATCAGATGACAAGATTCAGCCCTTGAAACTCTCCTGAGCTATAGTTCCAGATTAACAATTGCTTGTTGGGCATTTTGAACTGTATGTTCTCATAAGCATCTCAAACTTAGTGTGTTAAACAGATATAATTTTATTTCACCATAAACCTACTCCCTCCCTGCCCCCTTCAGACTTTCTTATTTTTGGCACCATTCTTATACTAATCCATATGTACAATGTGGGAATTGTTCTCAACTCCTCATTCTTATTATCTCATATACCCAATCAGTTCAGCTAGAGGCACAGTGGATAGAGTGTCAGGCCTGGAGTCAGGTGGTCTTAAATACTTAAAAACTGTATGACTGTGAGAAGGTTACTTAACCACAGTCTGCATCAGTTTCCTCATATGTAAAATGGGAATTATAATAGCACCTACCTTCCAGATCTGTTTTGAGGATCAAATGGAATAATAATTTTATAATGTTTAGCAGAGTACCTGACACATAATGCTATATAAATGTGAGCTTCTATTATTATTATTAATAATACCTAATTTCTAAAGCTTAATTCTTTCTCCACATCCCTCATATCCATCTCCTTTTCTCTTCTTACAGAGATCATCCTAGTTGAGGACCTCATTATCTCTCTTCATGACTATTGCAATAGCTTCCCTATTGTTATTCTTTGAGTTTCTCCTTTCTCCAATCATCTTTCATACAGCTGTAAAAGTGATTTTCCTAAATCCTAGATCTGAGCATGTCATTCCCTCATTAGTGAATTCCAATGCTTCTTTGTTACCTATAGGTTACAAACTTCTCTCTTTGGCATTTAAATCTCTTCACAACCTGGATCCAGTCTACCATTCTAATCTTACTACATCTTCCCCTTCTTTTTCTCTACAGTTCAGTCAAACTCCTCTACTTAACAGCTTCTCATCCATGTCCTTCTATATCCCAGCTCCATGCATTCTACTGGTTCTCACTCATGTTTAGATAACACTTCTTCCTCATTCTTAGAATCTCTAATGGTCTTCCATTAAGTTGAAATGTCAGCTGTGTGAGACCTGTCTTGAGTCACCAAGGCGCTTATATTCAAAATTATCTTACGATGATTATGTATTTCCCATCCAGTCCTTCTACATACCAGTGAAATAGAAACTGAAGGCAGGGACTGTTTCATTTTTGACTTTGTATCCCTAGTACCTCGTTCAGTGCTTGGCATGTAATAGGTGTCTTATAGATGCTTATTGATTTATTGATTAATGGTATATACCAGACTCTATTTGTATTCTTCCTAGTCTATATTATGAGAGCATAAATAGTCTATGAAGAGGAGCATTGAGCAAATTAAGAATCAGGGAACTAGATGTCTGTCAGTGATTTGCTGGGGTGTGTGTGTGTGTGTGTGTGTGTGTGTGTGTGTGTGTTAAAAATTGGATGTATTAACTTTACTTCCTCAAATTACCATTCTCTTAGGATAAAGTTCTGGAATATATATGGTGAGTATGGGACACCTTCTTAGAAAGAACTACCCAAATATTTGACTATTGCTCCTTTTATTCTTTCCTTTAGAATTCTTTAGCATTAATTTAAACTTTTTTTTTTTTGCCTTTTGGAGGGCAGTTGGGGTTAAGTGACTTGCCCAAGGTCACACGGCTAGTTTTTTTGTGTGTGTGTGCGTGTTAAGTGTCTGAGGCCGGATTTGAACTCAGGTACTCCTGACTCCAGGGCCGGTGCTCTACTCACTGAGCCACCTAGCCGCCCCAAACTTTTTTAATATACACTTAAAATGATGTTAACATCCTCTGACACTTAACAACACTGATATTATTACAGGCAAAAAAATCACCATTGTAATTAACAAAAGCTTCGTTTTTAAAAATAAAGGCATATTTTTTGGGTTGGATTGAAGCAAAATTTTCTTGAAGTTCTGGTTTCACTATTTATTGATTAACAAACTCCCATCTTACAATACATGTATAAATGCTAATGAAAGTTATTTTCTTTTTGTTATTCCATATAGATTATCTGATTGAGCCAATGAGGCCAGAATTTCATTATGAAAACAGAGGGATTTTTTTTCTCATGTTCACCATAATATTTTTGCCTGGGAATATTTAGTTATTAAAATGAAACAGCTCTTGGGAGCACATTGACTTGTTTTCTTTCAGTATTTGACTAGGGGTTTGTGACATTCCTTTTAGACCCTTTACAGTCTTATTCTTGTGTAAATGAGAAACATTGTCAGAATGGTATTTATTGCACTCGTTGCTGTTTTCTTTCAGGCTATCATGCACCATGAAGGCCATATGGATGACGGCTTAAATTTATCCAGGTCTCAGCATGAAGAATCACGTACTGCAAGAGTAATCCGTAGCACAGTCTTCCTTTTCAATAGGTTTATAAGGTGCATTTCCTTTTCAGTCATTTTATCTTTTAAAAAAAAAACTTTTCCAGTCAAAGAATTTTGGAATCATACTATGGTGACCTTAATCAACATAATAGGAAAATAAATGTGATGGGATAAATCCAATAACACTTTGGAAAACAATAGAATAGACTAAGGGGTGTTATTTGCATAATTTGCCACCAGGCTTTTTAGAATTAGAGCAAGTGATTTTTAATTTTTTGCATAGTTTCAACTCATAGCTGTCAGTGTTGCTCGATTCTTCCTAGCAGTACAACCAAATGAAAGTTAGCTCATTAGTTCATAAAGCTATCCAGATGTCCAGTTTCTGAATGAATTTGAAAAGCATAAAAAATTTGGAAATCATAATGTAATTCATCCTGGAGTAAGCAAATATAAGCATTTTAATCAGTTAAGGAAAAATATCTACCAAAATGATCAAAGCCAAGTTCAAAATCTGATCTGTAAAAGGTTTACAAACTTCAAGTAGAGAAACCAAATCAATGTGATTTAAATGTGAGTAATAGAATTTTAAAAATGTATAATAAAAGAGTAAATGGATTTTTGTCCTTTCCTGGCTAAATTCATAAAGTACCAGCTCCATATATTTTTTTAGCATGTAGTATAGGAAGTGACTGTTCACACAAGCCCACAATCATATGATTAATAGGTTATGTCTGAAAACCAAAAGACACTTGTGAAAAGAAAAAGCCATAGGGAAGGTTATCTGGTGTGTGGGGGGAGAGTGTTATGATTTATCTTTCTTTATTCCTGAGTATCTAAGAATTCATTGCATGTAGTAGATATTTAATAAATATTGCATCCTGGATTTTTAAAACTTAAATCCATATATGTTACTTAGACGCTCTTGATCTTTCTGGGTGTTTCTCTTAATTATGCCATATATTTAATTAATTTAATAACATAATATTCATTAAAAATGTATTGAACCACTGGTTCAGGGGACCTATGAGTATGGAAAAAACCTCACAACCAACTAGCTTTCTGTAAAATAAAGTCCATGAAATTCTTCAACATCCCTCTCCTACCAGCTATCCACTACCAGCCCTTGATTAACATTGAAGAACTCAAGCCACAAAGAAGTCATTCAGTCATTTTCATAAATGCTGTCTTACTCAGATGAATGATACATTTATTATATTATTTGTGAAGTAGTGACTGATACAGTGATTGCCTTAAAATGTTCCTAAGCCTTCCTACCTTGATTTCAGGGAATTATTATTATAGTAACTTAAATGTATATATCATGTTAAGGTTTATAAAGTTCTTTCTTTGCCAAAATTATTTATTGCAAATTTTATTATCTCTATTTTATAAATGAGGAAAATGATTTCCTTAGAGAGGTCAGAAGACAAAGTCATTCCCTAAGTTATTAAATATGAGTCAAGGCTCAAACCTACATTTCTTTACTCCAGACCTAGCATTTTTTTACTACCTATATAGTCTCTTATGAGGTTTTTATCAAGAAGGAAATGTTATTTTTATCTACACTGAACGTGGCAATACTACACTATAATAATTGTATTTTACAGATAACAAATATTATTTAAGCCACTATATCTGGTGATACCAACAGGAAAATAAAATATTCTCTGCCCACAATGAACTTAAATTTCATGGGGCAGAGGACAACATGTACACATAAATATATATACAAAATAAATATAAAGGGATTTTGTATAACACAATAAAGGTGAGATTCTCAGGTATTTAGCTTTGTTTGGCATTTATTTGTATAGTGAGACTCCAAGTGATTTAAAAAAATTAGTTTTTCTCATCTATAAAATTAAAGGCTTATTCTAGATATTCTCTAAGGTCTCTTTGAGCTTAAAAATTATGATTCTATGATGGTACTCTTTAGGTTGTTCTTGTATTTTTTTAAACTAAAAGCACATGCATATTATACCAATTTTGAACTTTTTCATTTATTACTTGTCTTTTTTTATTCTTTCTACAAATATAAATTAACAAAACATAAATGAGGTGGTCGATATTTGTTTTATTGTCTTTTTAATAAAAAATAATCTCCTTTGTGGTTGCTCCTGGGAGTGTATATTTTTAACCCCTAAAAATGAGTTTATGACTTAAGACACTCCATCTTCTAGTTTTCTGGATTTGTATTGGCTATTTCCAGTCCCTCCTCTCTTCTCTTAGATTGCCTGGCTTCTTTCAAATCTTAGGTCACATTACACCTTCTTCAAGAAACCTTTTCTAGTTCCCCCAGCTGCTTTCTTATCTAAGATTACTTACTATCTGTTTTGTATATATCTTGTTTGTATCTAGTTATTTATTATGTCTCTAATTAGAATTTGAGTTCCTTGAGTTTTCAGCATTACCTTTCTTATATTGCCAGTGCTTAGAATTGTGCCTGGTCCATACTAAGTCCTTAATAAATGTTTTTGATTGAATAAAAGTATTTGTTGATGTGATAGTTACAGTCCTTATCCTAAGAAAAATTCTGAGTTTTGAACAAAAAACTTCATATTCTTCTGAATCTTTGAGAGGGTTATACAACAATTTGAATTTTTAAAGGACATATTTTATTAATAAAATATTTTAATTTTTCTTAATTACAATTGGCTATAACATTTAAAATATTTTTATCTTTAACATATTAAATGCATATATTTCTCAGTTTTCACAATACAGAGTCCTTAGGATTTAAATTTTAATTTAGTTGGTCATTTTAATTTTTGTTACTTGTATATTATTAATGAACAGTTAATTCTCAGCCTTCTTCTGTCCTGATTTTGTTCTCCTAAAAGGCAGAAGTAACTTAAAATGTTACCTTCACAGATTTGCCTGTTGTTCAGTGGTTTTCCATATCTAAAATAAATAGGATACAGGCATATTGATCTGATAAAAGCTGGTAATACCTGGTAATAATTTCAGTATTTATGAGATTATTTTACTCTTTTTAATTAGTTATATATTTAAATGAGCATACATTATCTCTCTCCTCATGTGATTATTACTCTAACCTTACTAAGAAGTGGAAATATTACTAATGGAAAAATTTTGAGCAAAAAAACCCTAAAACATCCTGGGCTTTTATTAGGTAGATATTACCATGTAATTTTATAATCAGAAATTATAAATCATAAACTTAATTCTTGACTCCATTTTTCATAATCCTTAACTCTCTGCCTCTTGTAATATTATTGTTCTTCATCTCTAATTCTGTCTGTAATATAAAGATAATTTTCTGTCTATCATTGGAAAGGTATTGTATTGCCAATCAACAGTAGATTCCTAAAAGAATGTTACTGTGAACAGCTTTTAAGATTTGGATTACACAGTATTAGTGAACACTCTGCTTATTCCATTACAAATCAAGATTCAGTACAATATTCACA
>JAQQSW010005815.1:0-14092 GCA_028646575.1 Pseudocheirus occidentalis | reverse complement strand
CACCCCCACCCACACACAGAAAGCACACCCAGAGGCGGCTTATCTCATGTAAATGCAAGAGCTGTTTTAGTCCTGACCCTCACTTCCTTTCTCTTTCATTAGACTCCCTCGGCTGCCCCTAGTCAGCCTGGGGTGAAGAGCAGGTCAAGCCCAGAGGAAAGGCTGCCTTAGGAAGGAGCTGGGAGAGTGAGCCGCTCCTGGGTTTGATCTGCCTAATCCCCACCAAACTAAATCAAGCGAGAAAAAACCCCTGAGGTCAGAGAGGTCCTGGTCCTGGTTTGATTGGGTCAAGTCTCCTCAACAATCCCTCCTAATTAGTAAA
This sequence comes from Pseudocheirus occidentalis, assembly GCA_028646575.1. NCBI lineage: Eukaryota > Metazoa > Chordata > Mammalia > Diprotodontia > Pseudocheiridae > Pseudocheirus > Pseudocheirus occidentalis. The sequence continues at coordinate 13,770 of JAQQSW010005815.1, read as the reverse complement.
ACTTCCAAGTGTTAATTGGATCTTCTGAGTGCCTTTGGTGGGATTTTCTCCGATTCACATGCCAGTCTCTTTTTTTTCTTTCTTTCTTCTTTCCAGTGAACTAGGAAATGATCTCTTGTAGGACTAGAATGCTGGATTACTGGGGAGAGATTAATTATCAGGCTTCCTTTGGTGGCTGCTTTGGGAAACGCTGGTGAAGTGAAATTCTTTTAAAACTGTTAATAAAGTACCTAATAGCACCGTATAGACACTCCAGCTCAGTTGCCCAATTGTTATTTCTAAAGCACTGGTTTGATCTCCACTCTCTTGCTCTCGAAGCTTCAGTAGCTCCCCATTCCCTATAAACTAACCTATACACTCCTTTGTTTGGCATTTAAAGCTCTCATACTCCAGTGTCTTTCCAAATTGATTTTACATCACTCTTCTTCATGAGCTTTTTGTTCCAGTACCAATTGCCCTACTACTGTTTTCAGAACACAGATGTCAACATTCTTCCTGTGTCTTTGTGTGGGCTGTTCTCTAGGCTTAGATTGCTCTCCCTACTCACTTTTGCCTCCTGGAATTCCAGGTGCCCTTCAAAGCTCAGTGGTCATAATATCTACTGTGTGAGAGCCTTCCTGATCTTCCCAGTCACTAGTAGGTCAAGGAACTGGAAGGAAGTTAAGAAGGAAAGGAATAGATTTGGTGTGAGGCCATAGCCTCCTAATGGACCTCTCTGCCTCAAGACTTTCTCTTCTTTAATCCATCCTGGTGTGGTCAGTCAGGTACACAAATTAGGATACTGCTGTGGGAATCTGAAGCTCTTCCTTGCCCCTTGGCCCTTTGATAGGCTTAAGTGGCTCTGAGAACCTTCCCTGATTTCAAAGTGTACTCTGCCCCTAATAGGCTGAATGTGGTCACATGGAGCCTGTGGTGGGAGGCTTGTTCTTCAGGAATGCCCACACCTTATTACTTTGTGATTGGGCAGTGGGTCAAGAGGGCTGTGACATTCTCTGATCCAGGAGAAGGCTATATATACCCTGATTGGAGTTTTTGCTTTGTGGTTCACTTTGTAAAGGCGAGACTCTGGACAGTCATTGAGCCTCCCCCTCCCCCCGGCTTTGAAAACCCAGACGTTGGTGCTTCCCTCTCTGGTAACTAACCAGGTATGGATGTAACCCTCAGACAGCTGGAAACCCTGTCTGCTGATTTGTCTCTTTGTCTGCATGTAACTTCTGTTTGTATTCTCTGAAGTTCAGGGTGCTGACTTTTCCCCCTGAACTAGGTAAATGATATATGTCTGATTGATTAAAGTAAGATCATTAACCCATTTTGAGTTGCTTTCCTTTAGAAAAGCAGATCTAAGAACCTGTGCTAGCAGCCATCCTGGGTATGCTAGGGTGCTTGCTGATACAGACACTCCAATGATTTGGTTTTTACTTTGCATATATTCTGTATTAACTTGGTCAACAAGTATTTATTAAAGTGCCTGGAGGGGCAGTTAGTACTTTGAACCTGGAATACAGAAGACCTGAGTTCAAATTTGGCCTCAAACAACTTTCTGTCTATGTAACCCTGGCAAGTCATTTGACCTCTGTTTGCGTCAGTTTCTTTAATTATAAGTGGTAAAAATAATAGTACCTACCTCCTGGGACAATTATGAGGATGAAATGAGATATTGTAAAGCTACTGGTGCTTAATAAATGTGCTTTTCTTTCCTTTCTTCCTTTACATGGTAGGAATTTGTATTTAATCCAAAAGTAATATGGAACCACTGGACTTTATTGAGCAGGGGACTGACATGGTCAGACCTGGGGCCTAGGAATATCATTTTGACAGCTGTGTTGAAAATTGATCAATCAACAACATTATTAAACACTTACTGTATGCTAGGATGGATCAGAAGAGAAGAGAGCTGAGGCAGGGAGGTCTATTAGGAGGCTATTGCTTCACCAACACTAAACTTACTCTTTTCTCTTCCTTGATTTCCATCCCTCCACCCATTGCTATGTTACCATTTCTTTCAACAGACACCATGCACTCAAAGTGATTTGACTCTTCCTCCTTCTGCCTTCCATGTGCCTCAGCTGCTTCTCTCCACATAATCCAGATTTTCTCCATGGTCTGCTACTTTAAAGTTCCTCTCTACTGTTTTTTTTTAAGTTTATTGATTTGTTTATTTACTTTTAGTTTACAAGATTCATTTACAGAATCACTTGAGTTTCAGGTTTTCTCCCCTCCTTTTCCCCCTCCCCTCATGGTGGCGTACAATCATGTATGGGATCTGCAAACACTTTCACATTGTACAATAGTCTTGTTGTATGGAAGCATTGTAACCAATGGAGCGAATAATGTGAAAAGAAAGAGGAAAACAAAAAGAAAACCAAACATGGAAGAGAAATGTTCCTCTCTATTGTTCAAACTATCTCCTCACTCTCCTCACCTCTCTCCTAGAGAATCATGGGAAAGGACTTCAGAGAGCATCTCAGCTCTCACCTGGACAAGAATCCTTTCTACAACACATTCCATCAGCAGTCACCCAGCCTTTGCTTGAAGGCTTCCAGAGAGGGGAACCCATGACCTTCTAAAGCAGCCCATTTCATGTTTTTGGATAGTACTGATTCTTGAGGCAGATTTCCTTGACATTGAGCCTCTATTTGCTTCTTTGTAGCCATTGTTCTGAGTTCTGTCCTTAAAAAAAAAAAAGATAAAGACAAAGAAACAGTTCTTGTCTCAAAGAAGCTGATAGGTTAGCGGAGGGAAACAATGTGTTCATATATAGGTACATGTAAAATACTTTCTACTTCATTAGTTCAATTTCTCCTGCCACTTACATTTCAGATGTCTTTGCCTGGCATTCAAGAGTTTCTACAATCTGGTACTACCCTACCTTTTCAGTTTTCTCTCTGTGCCTGATGATTCTGTAATGTCTTTTCATCTCAGGGATACCTGGGGCCAAGGAAGTTTCCACAGAGGGAAACAGATGGAATTTCTGAGATATATCAGCAGAAGTGAGGTTGCTCTGATTCTGGAACAAAGAAAGGAAAGCAAATATTGTCTTGCACCAAATTTGCTCTTAGGCAGGAAGCCCTGAGATAGGATTAAGGGGGAATCTGTTTGCTGTGGTATCCATGGATAGTTCCCTGTCTTCCTTCCATAGGCTTCTTAACTCAGTCAGACTTCTTGAAAGAAGTGCAAGGGGTGAATTGCTGTTGATTAGGAACACACTGGGGCAGCAGTGACCACAGCAAGTGTGGTCCTAAAGTTAACGTTGCCTGAAGAGTTAGATGATTAAAAACCAGTGATATGGGAGAGACTCTAACCCTGGAGCAGAGGGCCTGCAAATCTTGATGGGAGAAAACTTTGAACAATAGAAGATTGCCAGCTATTGTGAATCTTGTTGGATTGGTGAGCTAGAGTGGGGGAAGGGGGGAAGGAGGGGAAAGGAGAAACTAATTTTTCTTGACATTTTGTCTCTTTCCCCTTGTTTCTAGTCTGTAATCTAGAGATGGGGTGTGAATATCTTCCTTCCTTTCCAAGAACTGTTTGTTGTAAAGCCAATGCAACCAAGACTAGAAGCAAAGCAGAAAACTGGGAAACAATTTTTGCAGCCAGTGTTTCTGATAAAGGCTTTATTTCTCAAATATACAAAGAAATTAGTCAAATTTGTAAGAATAGAAATCATTCCCCTCCAGGCACCCCCCAATAAAAAATGGTCAAAGGATATGAACAGGCAGTTTTCAGAGGAAGAAATGGAGACTATCTAAGGTCATATAAAAAAATGCTTCAAATCACTATTGATTAGAGAAATATAAATTAAAACTCTGAGGTACCACCTCATAGCTACCAGATTGGTTAATATGATAGAAAAGGAAAATGATAAATGTTGGAGAAGATGTAGGAAAATTGAAACATCAATTGTTGGTGGAGTTCTAAACTGATCCAAACTTTCTGGAGAGCAATTTGGAACTATGCCCAAAGGGCTATAAAACTGTGCATACCTTTGGGTCCAACAATACCACTGCTAGGTCTGTAGCCCAAAGAGATCATAAAAAAGGGAAAAGGATCCACATGTACAAAAATATTTATAGCTCTTTTTGTGGTGGCAAAGAATTGGAAATTGATGGGATGTCCATCCATTGGGGAATGACTGAACAAGTTGTGGCATATGAATGTAAATGGAATACTATTGTGCTATAAGAAATGATGAGCAGGCAGATTTCAGAAAAAACCTGGAAAGACTTACATGAAGTGAGGCTGAGAAATGAGCAGAACCAAGAGAACATTGTACACACTAAAAGCAACATTTGTGCAATGATCAACTATGATATATTTAGCTCTTCTTAGCAGTACAATGATAAGACAGTTCTAAAAGATTCATGATGGAGAATGTTATTCACATCCAGAGAAAGAACTATGAAGTCTGAATACAGATTGAAGCATACTATTTCCACTTTTGTTTTTTTCTTTCACATGGTTTTTCCCTTTTGTTCTGATTCTTTTTTCACAACATGACTAATGTGGAAATATGATTAATATGATTGTAAATGTATAACCTATACCAGATTGCTTGGGGAGGGAAGAGAGAAAGGGAGAAAAATTTGGAATTAAAAATCTTACAGAAGTGAATGCTGAAAATAGTCTTTATGTGTAACTGGAAAAAATGCTGTTAAATAAATAATAATAGCAATAATAATAATGAAGAACTGTTTATTGTGTGTGTCTGGGAATCCCCCTGGTCAGGGCAGCATGTAGGAGGTTTAGGAGATGGTTGGAGGCAGATAATTCCAGTGCTAGGTTTCTTTCACTTTATGCTATGTACAACAGCATATGTGATCACAAAGTGCTAAGTCTCTGAATCTATAAAAGTAGGGACTATACAACCAGGAGAGATCTGATCCTCCACTATATGTGACTCACAAACTATGTTCAGACTCTAGACTTTATATTTTAATATTTTGAACTTAGCACTTAACACTTAGCATAGTCATTCAAGTGGCAGCTTAATACTAGGTCTCTAACTCACGCAGGATTACAAGAACCAGGTAGCTCCTTCTCCAAGGGAGAGGAAAGCTTGCAAGAAAATATCCCCCAAAATAAAAGACAAAAGTTTATAACCAAGAATAACATATCTGGGGAAACTGAGTGTAATCTATAAGGGGGAAATGGATCTTTAATGAAATAGAGGACTTCCAAGTATTCCCAATGACCAGAATAGAGAACAAACATTGAAAAGCAAATTCAGGAGTCAAGAAAAACACAGAAAGGTAATTCAATCAACTAAAAAGTACCATATGATGATGAAATGTTTACATTCTACTAGATCAACTAGATCTACTAGAATAGCAGTTCTCAACCAGTAGATCACAGCCCCTTTGGGGGTTGAATGACCCTTTCACAGGGGTTGCTTAAGACCATTGGAAAACATATATTTTCATTGGTCTTAGGAACCATGACACTACTCCTCTATCTGTCTCTAGGCGAGTCTGCCCACATGCAGATACACCCACATACAAGTATTAAAGGGTAAAGGTTGAGAACCACTGTACTAGAAAGTACTGTATGATGACGAAATGTTTACATTCTACTAGGGGGAAGAAGAAAAAAATTCTAATACCTTCAAGTTTCATAGACAAAGATAAATAAAACTGGCAAAGGGCATGAAAAGTGTTCCTTCTCTCCCTTTTTCTGGTCTCAGGACAAGAAGGAAATAAGATGGAAAAGGGAATATACTGAGGAGGAAGTGAGAAGGAAGGAAAGGGAATTTAGTATCTCACATAACAGGGTTGTATGAGATGAAGAATATGTAAGGATGGAGGAAAAGACAAGGGATATTGGGCATCCAATGAATCTTGCTTTCATCTCATCAGGCAAAGAAAGGTTGAACACACTCACACATATTACAAACACACACACAATATTTGGCTATATATATATATAAAACTCAACAGGGAAAAAGGCAGGGAGAGGAAAAGGGAAGGAGATTTGTGAGGAAGTGCAGGATAGATGAGAGAATAGCCATAAGCAAAACAAATTCCAACATGGGTGGGTGAGATTGGAGGAGGGATTTAAAGGAAATAAAAACACAGTAGAAAACCTGTGAATAGGGCAGAGCAAGGGGAAGAAAAAAGAGGCAATGGAATGGAAACAGATTGATTATAGAAGACTAGTACTAAACAAATTCCTCTTTTTTCTTTGTAAAGAGGAGAGTCAGAAGCAAAGCAATAAAAAAGTACAAAAAAAAGAGAGAAATCCACAATTAGCAACCATAACCATGAACATGAATGACATAAGCTCACCTATAAAATGGAAGATTTTTTGTTGTTCAGTTGTGTCCAACTGTTTGTGACCCCATTTGGGGTTTTCCTGGAAAAGATACTGTTTGTCATTTCTTTTTCCAGATGATTTTACAGGTGAAGAAATTGAGGCAAACAGGGTTAATTGACTTTCCCAAGGTCACACAGTAAGTGTCTGAGGCTGGATTTGAACTCAGATGTTCCTGACTCCAGGCCCAGCACTCAATCCACTGTACTACTCTCACTGCCCTTAAACTGGTAGTAGAATGCATTAGAAATCAAACTTCAACAATATTTACAAGAAACACACTTGAAACATAAAGATTTACATAGAGCTAAAATGAGGAATTAGGTGAACTAAAAAAAAGCTACAGTATCAAGCATGTCCTCAGACAAGGAAATTATAAGAATAGATATAAATAAAAAGAGATAAGCAGGGAAATAGAATTATCATTAAAATACCAGAAACATGAATAAATATACATACTTATTATATGAGCATCAAACAGCATAGTATATAAATAAATAAATAAATAAATAAATAAATGAAGGAAAAGCTAATAATATTGTAGAGAGAAATAGATACTGAAAATATAATTGTAAGGGACCTCAGTGTACCCCCTTCAGATGTAGACAAATATAACAAAAAGAAAACAAGAAAGAAGCTAAGGACATGAATAGAATTTTAGAAAAATTGGAGATGATAGCTCTGTGACATCTACTGACTAGGAAAAGGTATTTACATATTTTTCACCTATGCAGAGAGCACCACTACAAAAACTGACCATGTATTGAGGCGTATCAAATATGTCCTCTATTGACTTTACTAAAATGCAATAAAATTATATGCAAAAAGGGATCTGGAAGAAAAGATTAAAAATTAATTTGAGACTAAATAATTTGGTCCTACAGAATTAGTTAAAGGGAAAAAATAACAACAAAAAATTTCATCAAAGAAATGACAACAATGAAATGTTATGGAATTCAGCCAGAACATTTCTTATGGGAAAATATCCATCTCCAAAATCTTTCATCAACAAAGAGACTACAAACAGATCAATGAGTTGAGCATGCAATAATAAAAAATTGAAAAGAATTAATCAAATTGTCATCAAAGTAGAATTATAAAAATCAGAGCAGAGAGTAACAAAGTCAAAAGCCAAAAAACCTCACCAAATTAACAAATAAGACTCAGTTTGAATGAACAAATAAAACTGGAATTGAACTGATTTCTGAAAAAAAAAATAGATAGGCAGCTAGTCTGATTACAAAGAGAGAAAAAGAGAAAGAATAACTAAATTACTTATATCAAAAAAGAGATATCATGACAACTGAAGACAAAAATAAAGCATACTATTAGAAGCTCTTTTGCCCAGTCATATTCTAACAGAGCTGATAACAAAGTAAGTAGATCAATGTTTTTAAAAAATATGAAGTATTCAGATTTACAGAATAAGAAATAGATTATTAAGTAACTATCAGGAAAAAAAGTGAACAAGTCACAAATAAAATCCCCAACAAAAAAATTTCAGAACCTAATGATCCTGAAATGAATTCTGTCAAGTCTTCAAAGGATAACTAAATCCTTTATTATGAACTATAAAAGGGAAATTTGTGTCCTTCTAAACTCTTTATGATCAAAATACAATCTTGATACCTAAACCCAGGAAAGACTAAGCAGAGAAAAAAAGCTATAGAGCAATCTTCATAAAATGTTTAAATTTAACAAATGTTAAATAATATATTAGCAAAAAAGACTACAATGTATTAAAATATCTTAGATTTAATAAAATGCCCCAAAATTAAAATATTCTAAAATATGACCAAGTTGGATTTATATCAGAAGTATGAGGCTGATTCAATAAAAAGAAAACTATAAACATTATAGGCCATATTAATGATCAGAATAACCAAAAAACACAATTATGTAAACAGATGCTTTAAAAGCTTTGAACAAAAGGCAATATCCATTTCTATTTAAAACAACAACCCAACAACACTTAAAAGCAGAGGAATATGTGGATTTTAAAAAATATGGTAAATAGTACCTATCTAAAACCAAGAGCCAACATTATTCATAATAGTGAAAGATTATAGCTCTTTTAAAAATAAGATCAGGGGTAAGGCAAGAACACCATTATCATCACTATTTTCTTTTTTGCTTTTTGGAGGGCAGTTGGGGTTAAGTGACTTGCCTAAGGTCACATGGCTAGTTTTTGTGTTTAGTGTCTGAGGCCGGATTTGAACTCAGGTACTCTTGACTTCAGGGCCAGTGCTCTATTCACTGCACCACCTAGCCGCCCCTATCACCATTATTTTCACACATAGTACTAGAATTGTTAGCTATAGCAATAGGATGAGGAAAATATTCAAAGCAGCTAGCATGAATAAAGAAGAAAAGAGCAAGCTAAAAATAATTAAAACAATAATTTCAGCAAAGTTGTAAATGGAAAATAAATCCACATAAATCATCAGCCTATTTGAAGTAACCCAAAGAACCCAGGAGGAAGAAGAAGAAAGAAGTGAAAGAAAAGTTCTATTCAAAATAACTATATAACGTACAAAAAATCTGGGACTCTACCAAGATAGACACAGGAATTATGAATGAGCTGTGAATACAATTACTATACCTTTAAAAAAAAAATAGAAATAGGGGCAGCTAGGTGGCACGGTGAATAGAGTACCGGCCCTGGAGTCAGGAGGACCTGAGTCCAAATTTGGCCTCACACACTTGACACACTTACTAGCTGTGTGACTTTGGGCAAGTCACTTAACCCCAATTGCCCTCCAAAAAGCAAAAGAAAGAAATACTTAAATAATTGTAGAAAGGTTAACTGGTAGACCATTCCAGAATAATAAAAATGGCAATACTGCCTAAATTAGTTTACTCATTCAGTGCCATACTAGCAATCTTCCAAAGGATTACTTCATAAAGCTAGAAAAAAACCCAAAACATTCATTCTGAGGGGAAAAAAGGCAAGAATATCAAGGAAAATGATTGGAGGGGAGAGTAAAAAAAGAAAGGGGCCTGGTATTGACAAGTTCCTAAGTACTCCAAAGCAATCATCATAAAAGGTATTTGATACTAGTTAAAAAAGTAGAGAGCTCAGTTAGTGGAACTCAATAGTTATATACAATATATAGAATAAAACACACATAAGAGTGTAGTGTTTGACAAACTCAAAGACTGAGCTATTAGAGAAAGGACTGGCTATTCAACAAAAAATGACTGAAAAATTGGAGAACAGCTTGTCAGAAATGAGATATAGACCAATATTTTATAACATATACCAAGATAAGCTCCAGATAGATATATAGCTTAGATATAAAAGGTCACATCATAAATTAAAAGAACAAGGAAGAAATTGTCTATCTGATATACAGAAAGAGGAAGAGTTCATGACCAAAAAGGGGGATAGAGAGGAACATAGAAAAACAAAATGGAAAATTTCAATTACGTACAGTCAAAATGCTTTTACTCAAACAAAACCAACACAGTTAAATTTAGAAGGAAACCGGTAAATGGGGGGAAACAATCTTTGTAGGATGTTTCTCTGATAGAAGTTTCATGTCTAAGGTATATAAGGAACTGATTCAAATGTATACCCATAAGAGCCATTTTCCTTCTCCAGTCAATTTTATAGATGAGGAAACTGAGGAGAACAAGGGTGAAGTGACTTGCCCAGGGTCACAAAGCTAGTAAGTGTAGGAGGCCAGATTTGAACTCAGGAAGGTAAGTCTTTCTGACTCCATGTCCAGAACTCTATTCACTGTGCCACCTTGCTGCCCCATGTTGGTGCAGAACTCATCAAATTGATTGATGACTTCTGTCTATATGCATCCTCTGCATCTCTAGCAATATACATACTCTCCAAAAATTCACTTTTTGCTTTAGTACCTCCATATTTTTGTAGAAAAACCCCAAACCAACCCTTTTATGCTTTGATTTCTTTCTTCCTTCCTTCCTTCCTTCCTTCCTTCCTTCCTTCCTTCCTTCCTTCCTTCCTTCCTTCCTTCTTCCTTCCTTCCTTTCTTCCTTCCTTCTCCTTCCCTTCCTTTTTTCTTCCTTCCTACCTGTCTTTACTCCCTCTCTCCCTCTATGCATGTGACCTTATAGCCTCTTTAATAGTGATCTAAATAAATAATGAAATGACCATGCTCTTCTCCTGCCCCCACCCCAAGCATCCCTTTCCCATCCCTGGATGGTAATTAGTCCAAAGCTACTTCTTCTGTGAGCCACCTGTGTGACTTTGAGAAAAATATTTTATCTCTGGGCCTCAGTTTCCTCACCTATAAAATGAAAAAAGTGGACTAGATAACTTCTAAGTTTCCTCCCCCCACGGATACTTGATTTTTTGACTATATTTCTTTCCTCTCTTCTCCAAAAGATCATGCAGTCATATAAGATCTTGACCTCTGAGTTTGCTTTGGGATTTGGGTCCCTTAATGATCCCATCTATTGGTATATTGAGTCAGAAAGAGGAATGTCTTCTATTGAGCCACAGACCACATCCCCCTGAGAAATTATATTTACAGCTAAGCAGATTGGCAGCCTAACCCCAGTTAAGAGTTGGGACATAGGTGTAACTGAAACAATGGGAATGTGGTCCAGGCTTGACAATTCTCCCTGGTAATCCAATGAATCACCTCCAGCTCATTTTCCCATACAGCCCAAACCTCACTCATTTGAAATGCCCCAAGGGAATTCTTGTCTCATTTAGTGAAAACATTAAGTTTTATTACTTGCAAGTACATGCAGTAACCCAAATTGATGGATAACAAAGTATTGTTAAGAAGAGGTCTGACTGGATCTCCTTTAACAAATATAAGAGGCAATCATAATCAGGATATTAACTGAATATGAATGGTTGATGCCAAAATGTTTTTTTAAGTGCTTGCAAGCAATTTGACGTCTTAAATGGATTAATATCCAATAATCTTATTCACACCATTTATTATGCTTAGCAAATCCGTTTCTTATAGATAGTGCAAAAGCTGAAATATCTATCTCACCTAAATATGAATGAATCCCAAATAAATGGGGCCCAAATTAATGAAATTTTACTGAGTATGTGTACATTCTTTCTTTTTCTATCTACTCAGAAGCAGAGGAGGACTACTGAGCATGGGACTTTGACTATCTACTGTTTGGGATTATTAATGTTTCTCTCTTCTCATTATTTACACAGATACTAAATATGGAGACCACCTAGTTCACCAACTATATTTTTTAATGGTTATGCCAAAACTTTGGTTCAAAAAGAAAATTAATAGATTGTTGAAGGTGGAATGGACTTCCAAAACATCTAATCCAAGCACTTTATCTTTCAGATGAGGAAACTTAGGTCTAGATTGCTCCAGGTCATACAAGGTATCATCCAACACGGGATTTAAACTCAGGATCTCTGTCTCAAAGCCAATGTTTTTTCCATTGTTCCATGCTTTCTCAACTGGAGAAAATGGTGAGGTCAGTTTAAGATTGAATCTCTTAAATACTGACCTAGCATGCCAGTTAGATTAGCAAACCAGAATACTGAGTCCCATCTCCTAAGATGAAATTTAATTTAGGGTTAAATGTAAATTCTTACATTTGACTTAAAAGTAACTCTGTAAGTATAAGACAAGAGAAGCTACTTTAGCAACTTGTCTGAAAACAGATATGGTAGTTTTAGTGGGCAGAAAGCTCAGTATGAGTCTCAGAAATATAATATGGAAATAAAAAAATAAAACACGATGTTTGAGTTCATTAAGAAAATCATAGTTTCCAAGAATAAGGAAGTGATAGTGGCTCTGTATTTGGTCCTTCTGTTCAGACCACATCCGAAGTATTGTCATGTTCAGGTCTGGATTCCGGGGTTTAGAAAGAACATTAAAATAGTAAGGACATAAAGAACATTCAAATAAGCTGGAAAGAATCAAGAGGAGGGCATTAGGATATTGAAGGGTCTTGAGTTCATGGCAGATAAGGGTCAGCTGGAGGAACTGGGGACATTTAGCCTGAAAAACAGAAGACTAAGAGGGGATTGGGAGTAGAGTAGAACCACACAATAACTGCCTTCAGATTTTTGGATTATCTATCATATTTATCTATCCGGCTCCAGAGGACAAAGCCAGGAGGGAGTCGCAAAAGGGAAAATGTATATTTAGTAGTTTGTAACCATTATGGCTGTCCAAAAGTGTAAGGGGGCCAATGTGGCTGGCAGTGGGTTTTTCCTCATTGGAGGTCTTTAAGCAGAGACTAGACGGCCACTTGTTAGCTGGGTTTGGGTGGGGAATTCCTTTCGAGTTTGATGAGTTAATCACTGAGGCTCCTTCTGATTTTATCATTCTGTCATTCTGAGAAAAGGAGTTGGTGTGTATTGGAAGAAAACTAGCCATGGGACTGACTTTAGACTAACAACAGCAACAATAGTATTTCTAGAGTCAGTTAAGATTTTCAAAGGACTTTACAAATGTTACCTCCTTTGATCCTCATAACCCTGGAAAGTAGGTGCTATTATTGTTCCCCAGTTGAGGAAACTGAGGCAGGCAAAAGTTAAGTGACTTGCCCAGCATCACACAGCTAATAGGTGATTGAAGCTAGATTTGAACTCAGGTCTTCTTAGCTCCAGTAACTGCCTAGCTTAAATCACTTAAAACGCCCTGGGGTCCAGTTCTTTTTTGATTCACAAGACTGTTTTGAGAACAAAGGGAAATTGTCTTTGGAAGCAAATTGGGAAAGTATGAAAGCATTACCGCAAGTATAAAGTATGAATAGGCAACCTGCTCCCCAGAGATAGTCCACAGAATCCTTAATCTTCTTAAGCCAGAGTTACAGTTTCAGAGGTTTCTTAAGCAACTGTGGGCTTTAGACAAGGTCACTCCTTTGGGGCAGAGTTAAAAGCAGGGCTGAGGAAAGGATGTTACTTTCTATTTCTATGACAACTGAGTGTAAAATAAGGAGATACAGAAGAGCGTCATCTTTCAGAACCAAAATTCCCCACCTCCACACACTGCTGCTGCTCTGGGCCAGCCCCACCTAACTCATGGGACCTTCCTACACAGGAAGTGGATTTCTTCTGGGAAAGCAGATGCCTTTCTCTGGTGTCAATCTCTCCCCTGCTCTGGCTCATCCCAGACATTCAGATGCGCCCAGAGGCCTGGGCCTTCTGCAAACCAGACAGCACGAGACAGCTGAGACACCCTGCACATCTCTCTCTGTCCTTCTGTTCCTTCTGTAGCACTGTCTGTTCCCTTCCAGCTCCCAGCCAGATTTTCCTTATAAGAGACTAACAGTTAGTTCCTGGATGGCTCCCCACAGAAGAACACAGTGCTGAATTTTTAAATAAATAAAAATAAAACTTTAACCTCACTTCAAGGTACAAGCTAATAAATGAAGAGATAGGCACAAAAAGATTTCCTCGTTTCTTTTCCCTTTCTCTTTTCCATGGGTCTCTCTCTCTCTCTCTCTCTCTCTCTCTCTCTCTCTCTCTCTCTCTCTCTCTCTCTCTCTCTC
>JAQQSW010005814.1:0-14092 GCA_028646575.1 Pseudocheirus occidentalis | reverse complement strand
ATATATATATATACATAAACATTTGATTATAGAATGTTAAATTATAGATTCTTTGTCTTCCTCCCCCATCACCCACCCCCACTGAAAGGACAAGCAATTCAATACAGGCAGTACATGTGTAACTCTGCAAAACATCTCCACGGTGGACATATTGTGAGAGACTGATTATATGTCCCTCCTTCCTATCCCACCCCCACCTTGTTGCATTCTCTACCCCATCCCTGTCCTTTTACAGAAGTGTGTACTTCCAGCAGCCCTACCCACATCCTGCCCTCCCCTCAATCATCCCCCCTCTCATCCCCATATACCCCTTACTCTCTTGTGTGGCAAGACACCCAGCGTAGAGTTTATGTCATTCCTTCCCTAAGCCAAGTTCAATGAGATTAAAGTTGACCCTTTCCCTTTTGCCTTCCTGTTCTCCCCCTCCATTGTAACAGTTAACCCTTGCTTCTTCTACATGGGATGATTAAGCCCAGTCTGTCTCTCCCTGTCTCCTCTCATTCTAATCCTGTCGCACCTTAGGATTACACTTTGTAAAGTATCATCCCTTCCAATTCAATTGATCCTGTGCCCTACATGAACTCAGATACATACATAGTCAGGTATGTATTCATATGCATTTATACCCTCCTATATAGACATGTGTAGGTATACATATAGATATACATATACACATATACATATATACACATATATACACATATATGCATATATGTGTATATGTGTGTGTAAATATACACATACACACATGCACATTTGTATTTCCTTCCCCTATCCTCATACTAAGAAAAGTTTCGTAAATTACTATTATTGTTTTTCCATATTGGCATGTAAATTGTTCAACTTTGATAAGTTCCTTATGATTTCTTTCCCATGTTTACCTTCTCATGCTTCTTGTGTTTGAATGTCAAATTTTCCGTTAAGTTATGGGTTTTTCAGCAAGAATGCTTGAAAGTCCTCCATCTCATTGAATGACCATATTTTCCCCTGGAACATTATACTCAATTCTTCTGGGTGGGCTATTCTTGATTTTAATCCTAGCTCCTTTGATGTCCAGAGTATCATATTCCAGGCCCTTTGATCCCTCAATGTAGAAGCTGCCAGATCCTGGGTTATCCTAATTGTGTTTCCACAGCATTCAAATTGCTTCCTCTTGTCAGGCTGTAATATTTCATCCTTTTTCTGGGGACTCCAAAACTTGGCTATAACATTTCTAGGAGGTTTTTTTTGGACATCTTTTCGAGAGGTGATTGGTGAATTCTTTCAAGTTCTATTTTGCCCACTGATTCTAAAATATCAGGGAAATTTTCCTTGAGAATTTCTTGAAGGATGCTTTCCAAGTTCTTTTTTTGATCATGGCTTTCAGGTAGTCCAAAAATAAGAAATGGTCTCTCGTGGATTTATTTTCCAGGTCAGTAGATTTTTTCAAAGAGATATTTCACATTCCCTTCTATTTTTTTCATTTGTTTTGATCTGTTTAATAGTATCTTGACTTCTCATAAAGTTATTTGCTTTCATCTGCTCCACTTTAATTCTGAAGGTATTATTATCCTCAGAATGATTTTTAGGTTCTTTTTTTTCATCTGGAAAATTCAACTTTTTAAGGCATTCTTCTCCTCATTGGCTTTTTGGGCGTTTTTTGCCATTTGAGTTAATCTGTTTTTTAAGGTGTTATTTTCTTCAGTCAGGTTTCCGACTCTCTTTTCATGATTTTCTTACACCTTTCACATTTCTCTTCCCAATTTTTCTCCACTTCTCTTATTTAGTTTTCAAATCTTTTTTTAGTTGATCTATGGCTTATAGGAAATCTTCATGTTTCTTGAATGCTTTTGGTGTGGGAGGTCTGACGATTGTATTCTTTCAGTTCCAAGCTTTGATCATTTTTGTCCCTAAAAAAGGATTCTAGAGTTCAGTTGCTGTTCTTACTTTGCTTCCTTTTCCTGCTCCTGTTGCCACTAAGTTATTTGTGTTTGTAGCTCTGTGGAACTCTGTTACCTGGTGTTTTCAAAGCTGTTGAAGCTATTAGGGCCTGCTGTAGCCCCCACTATGTTTGGCTCACTGAAAACACACCCCAGCAACACCACCCAAGACCACAATCTGGTTCTAGGCTGCTCAACGCAAGAGCAATTAATTTCTGAATGCTCGCTTGCCCCTCCCCCCCTGCAGTCTGCAGGCTGAGACCTCTGAAGCAGCTACCTGGAGGCTGAAAGGCCGCCCTTTCTGCTGCATCTTTGCCTTGGGGGGCAGTTTGGCTGGACTGCTTTTCTCCCCCAAATTTAGCTTTATTACACTGACCTTTCACTTAGTCCTCATTTCCTCTGGCTTGATAAATCTGGAAACTGCCACAAGTATCACTTATCCACTCACCTGAAGACTCCAGATGTGGCTCCTCCTGACTGCCCAAGGTCCAGACCAAGGTTTCAGCCTATGCTGGTTTCAGCTCCCAGCCTGCTGCAATGAGCCCCAACTGCTGAGGTGCCTTTGGCAAGAGATGTGTTTTCTGTATTTTTGTAGTTTTGGAGCCCTAAGATTTGTTTAGAGTCATATTCCATGGATCTTTGAGGTGGCTATGTGAGAGTGGCAAAGCTTTGCTGCTTCTATACTGCCATCTTGTCTCCCCTGAATCTCTGTTACGCTATTAGGGCTTTTCTTGGAGAAGATACTGGAGTGGTTTGTAATTTTCTTCTCCATCTCATTTTAGAGATGAGGACCTGAGGCAAAATAGGAATAAGTAACTTGAGTAGAGTCACATAGCAAGGATCTGAGCCTAGGTTTGAACTCAAGTCCCTCTGATCCCAGTGGCAGCATTCTATCCACTGTGCCACAGATGAGACTGCTAGGAGTAGGTAAAAATTTAAGAAGGTTCAGGCCTTCAGACAACCTTACTATCCAATTCCTTTCTGTTTTAAATCTTGCTAGCTCTAGTCATGATGCTAAAGGTAGAAATTTTGAGGTTTAGTAGCACCTGATAAATTCTGAGACCCATGTGCTACTCCACAGTAGTCATGACTAATATTATAACATTCTTTGTTTTGGATATGTGCATTACTTTTAATGTCTCCAGACATAGTCCTTTGTAGAGGATGTAACACAGCTTTGATTCACATTGAACAATCTTCTAAAGACCCTAGTTCTTAATAGTATATATTATTCTCTAGCTATATCTCCTCACATAATTTTGGCTCAATGAGAGGTATCTTTCCCAGTGCTGAGGAGCCATTTTTTGGTGTGGTTGCTGTTAATTATTCTTTTTCAACAATATTGTAATGAGTAAAAATCTTGCCAATTTTGCTTTATGTTCAAAACTTTTCATCAGCATTATAGAACTATAAGTTAAAAAAATAAAAAGAAAACTCATTGCAGGAAGAAAATCTGTGTGGATGGTACTGATATGATTAGATCCTTTACTGAACAGATTTATCTGAATTATAGGGACAAGAGCAGCAGGACAGAGCAGGTGATTTTATGTGTTCTCCCTTTCTGCATGCAAAACAGTCCATAGTAGTGAGAATAATCCCAACAGAGGCTTCCTGAAAGGTCTCAAATGGAAAAAATCACTCAGAAGAGCCTGCCGTTCCTTTTCTTGGGAAGAACTTTATGATAGTCAATTGAAGGAAACCAATTTCAAGCTCATCCTATTCTAGATAATTTTCTTAAAATTGTCAAGTAGAGTCATGGTGATTCTGGAAATAGAGAAATATAGTTTTACATTTGGGATTTGTTTGCACGTAGAAAATAAAAGGAATTGGTCTTTCAAGCTCTCTAGTCATTCTCATCTAAGACATCTAGATGATTATATGATAATTTTCAGGTGGATAGAATATTTCTCTCACATACACACAAATGCACACACATAGTATATGTAAATATCTGTGTGTGAATTTAAATATATAATGGATAATATTCAAATAACTCAATATACATAAAAATCTTTGTAAATTTTAGCAGACTAAAAATTTCAGTTATTGTCATAGAAAAAACAAAACAAAACATTCTTTTATCTCATTCAGTGGAAATCAGAGCAAAATGTCCTTAGCACAGGTAGCTATCCTCTTATTCTGTTATTATTCTTTTATATTTGGTTTTCTGAAAACCACAAAGGTAGATAAAATAATCAGTTTTGTAGTTGAACTGTTATTATACAAGCTAACCTTCTATAGGCCAAAGGAAAGCATCATTAGTACAACCCCATTAGCACAGAGTTTTATGCTAATGATTTGTATGTTATCTAATTTCTACTTAAATAAATTTTTTTTTCAGGCAGCCCTCCACATTTTTTGTGTTTTCTTCTTTGTATTTTGGAGATTCTAAACATTTTACATGGTTTCATTTATTTTTTATACAGTAGGTCTCCAGTTGTTTTGGATCGATATTATGTCTGAGCAACTGCAAGCAACAATCTGTAATAATCGTTTAGTTGCAATGCAATTTATTGGCTGAGTTCACTGGGATAATTTGAGGCCTACATTTATAGGTATTTTTGTTATAGGGATTTATTTTTTGTTAAACTATGAAAAATACCAAATCTCTGATGTATAATTCTTATGATTAAATCTTATCTTGTTAGGTGTTCAGTAGATGCATAATTATAATAACTTTCACAAATATGTTACATAGCTTATATAATTTCCTTCCATAATCTATATGGAACTAGGCTTGGGTTGCTTAAAGTCAGTTCAATCTATTTTTTTTCTTTTGTGTTTTTGATGTACTTGGTCTGGAATCAGCATCATCTCCTCTATTTCCACAAACAAATCTACTTAATTTGTGCAAAATATAAAAATCCTCATAAGATTTAC
Organism: Pseudocheirus occidentalis; assembly: GCA_028646575.1. Lineage (NCBI taxonomy): Eukaryota > Metazoa > Chordata > Mammalia > Diprotodontia > Pseudocheiridae > Pseudocheirus > Pseudocheirus occidentalis. The sequence continues at coordinate 9,293 of JAQQSW010005814.1, read as the reverse complement.
TACCCGTTTGTTTATATCTTCTTACAATAATCGGATACATCATAGTTTTCTTCAGAATTTCATTATTGCATATAATTTATGGATTTTCTGAGTTAGTGAATGTTTTCAATGATTTCAAGCTCTAAAAAAATCCCTCTAGATTAGATTCTTGATTTCATCTCTCATTTTTATAAAATCTAGGCTAAAGGATGAAGTCATTCTAATGACTGTCATGCATCTCTCAACAGTAAAATGTTTTGTTGTGATGTGTGAAAGAAAATAGAATTGAAAAAATTGAAAAAAAAATTCCTATAATTTTTGAGGTTTGTTTCAATTTCCTTTCTCATAGAATTATCAAACAATGGAAGTCTTCAAATGGATATTTACTCTTTGCCCATTTTAATGGTTTGTTCCATCTATTCAAAAACATTGCTAGCACGCAAAATATTGGTATTTCTTACTTATTCTGCTCTCCTTTGCCTAAATATCATACCAACACATAAAGGAAGACCATTCCCCTCCCCCCTATCCTTTGTGCAATATGATCAAATTAGGCTGGCCTATAATTGAATGCTGTCCCATATCTGTCTTTCATCCTTATGAGTTTTTTTTAGCATACTGGCCAGAACGCGAATCTTATTGATGGTATTGCCAGAATTTCAGGTTTTTCTACCAGGCTTTCCCATCTACTAGAGCTGGCAAATGACATATAAAGTTCCCAGTTGTTGTTGTTTTTTGCTGTAGATGAGATATTAATAGTTTCTAGTGATAATAAAATAACAATTATTTTTACTTCCTCTTGATTCTGATAGCTATTTCCTTTTTATCTACTTGGCCTTAACCAAATCATCTTTATTAAGGGCCTTAAGAGACCTCTTTGCTTCTATTTTCTTTCAATGTTAAGTCATCTTGTGTATGAAAAGTAGAGTTAATGGAAAAAAGAGAGAGATGGAAGACAAGCAGAGTGACATACAAAGATAGCTAAACAAGTGGATTAGTAAATGATAGATGAAGTAGTTGCTGAATGATGGAAAGTGATTACTGGATGAGAGAAAGAAATGGTGTTACCAGAGGGTAATTAGATAATTTGAAGACCTTAAGATGAAACAATTATCTTTAAGTTCATTCCAGCTTGAGTGCTTAAGAATTATATTGATTAGCAAATTAATTGATTTAAGTAAAATAATTAAATGTAATTACTTCCACAATAAATATTATATATTTTGCATATTAACAAAAATATAGAATATATGACTCATTTATTCATTTTATTGCAATCCTTGTTGTACTTGGCTTTGGGTTCACAAGATTTTGTAATATATTCTTGAATTCTTTATCATGAAGATCCATTTGTTGCATTAGATATTATGTACCTTAATTTTTTTTATTTAAAAATTTAATTTTAAGGAGACTAATAGAGAGGGAGAAGAGACATGACATTGAATGGATGGAAAGAATGGAAAGAATATTGAACATTGTTGTTAATAAAACATGCTTTGTGGGAGAGGTGAACTTTTATCTTAGTGGTTTTGGAGGCAGGATTTGGAAAGATAGAATTGGTTGCCTGGATATTCCGAGTGAGATTAATAGTGTCGTCTAACATACAGGGATTTAAATGGATAGTGTAACTCCAAGAGATATTGATATGATTTTATCTGGGAATAAATATTATGAATAGGGAGATTATGTATTTTAGATTAATAGAGTGTGAATGATAGGTTGGTGTCATAATCTGAAAATGTCAGTACCATTCTAAGGTGTTTCACCTTTATTCAATTGGTAATGGGGAGCCATTTAAAATTTCAGATGCACAAAATGTCATGATGAAAGCTGTGTTTTTTTTAGGGAGGGTTTTTTTGGTGTTAGGACACAAATTGCATTGCTTTAGGATTGGGTTTAATCTATAGACAAGTTAGGGTGTTATTGCAGGAGATGATTGACGGATTTCTTATCAGTATAGCAGTGGTCATAGAAGACTGCTGTGGATCAGTGAAGTAGTATATAAACAGAACATGGAATTTTTGAAGAAAGTAAGCTTCCATAAAACATGGCATAGTTGAAAGATGACTAAGAATTAGGAAACATAGCTTGAGGTAGCGAATCTTTCATTAACAAATTCATTCATACCACCCCTCCCTCCCTTCCTCCCCAGGACTCAGTTTTCTATCTCATAAAATGAATTGTTTGGACTAGACTACCTCCAAGGTCTCTTCCATCTCTAACATTATTGGACTGAAGGCAACGAGTTTTGATTCCAATGAATATTTGATGCTCTATCATCACTGTTGAATCAATGATAAATGGATAGATATCACTACTTTGCCAAAACTCAGAAATGGTTTCTTATATTTATCCAGTAGAGATTGTATTCTTTGACCTGACATCAGTGAAACTCATCAACATGTGCCGCCATGTTTTCCAGTCTCATTTCATGTCACTTTTTGACTTGGTATTTATTCTTTAGTCAACTGAACTATCTTCTATGCCCCAAATATGAGGGAAGAAGGAAGTGAAAAAAACATTCTGGTTTTTGTTTTTGTATTATGAATACCATGTAATAATAGTGTACATTATAATAATCTGTCTTTTATCTCTACTAAATCTAGTCTTTGTTAAGTTAGGATGGAATCTTGTTTAAATTTTGTATTTTGCCCAATATTTAGCAGAGTGTCGGGCACATAGTGGGCATGTGATAATTTTATCTTGAAAGAGCAATCACCTGATGTCAAAACAGACAATATGTATTCTATTTCTACTTTCCTTCTAAATAATTACTGAATTGGCCAGATAAAATTTAAGACAGATATGGCACAGGGGAGGAAGAAGAAACGGATGTCTCTTGTACACTTGACTTAACCATTCATGCCCTTTCACTGACAGTCTCCTCATAATCCCTTGACAGCATCTGGTGGGGGTGCCTGTAGAACACTAAAGGGATGGTGGGAAAATATGACGTGTGACATTGGGGTAAGAGCTGAACTTAGACAAATGAAATCTGTCAGCAAGCTCCTTACAGACTGCCACAGTTCTTACGGCTGCTTGGTTGAGTTAGCTTGATACATAGACTTATTGTATTATTCAGCTGGTTTGATTTTCCTTTTTATGACAACCCTACCCAAGAGACCATCCATCTCTTTACAATCTTGGAGAATGACTATAACTGAATGATATTTCAATGTAATTTATAACTCAATACTGTAAACAAAAATAATGGTTCTTTCTTAGCACTTGAAAGAATGCTAATGGTGATTCATAGGCTTTTATTTATTATTTTAGTGGGAATTAGTGCCTGGGTACTTGATGGCTTCATGTAGATAGATTTAATGTGGCTAAAGCAAAAACTTCATATAGAATAAATGGAGAAAAGAAGGAAGTCAGTGTTTTCTATAGACCATTGCTTGGTTATATGTGTTAACTTCAATAACAGGTAGTTAAGTTAGGTCAAAACACAAGGCTCATACTCAGAGAACTTGGGTTTGAAGTGTGAATCTTTCCTTAATTAGAGATATGTCCTTGGACGTGTCATAAACACATAGAATGTCAGATTTGAAAGGGTCCCTAAGGGCAACTAATTGAGCAATATTTGAACAGAATTCCTTTAAAAATCCCTCTTCCCCCAAATTCTATCTGTCCTCTATTTAAAGAGTTTTTCTGGTGGGCTGTCTACCATGTAATCTAAAGCAGACACTTTTAGATAACTAAGAGCACTGATATTTTTAATCGGTTACAGTCAGCTGAAATGTATCTTTGCAATGTTAGGGTTTTTTTTTATACCTAGTCAAATTTTCCTTCCCAGCAAAAGCACTTCACTTCCCATTCTATATGACAGTCCTTAAAATGCTTCCCCAGCCCTTTCACCAGGTCTTCTTTTCTCCAGGCTAAATAAACATCACTAGTTAATTCACCTAATGGTTATATAGCATGTTTTAGAGTTCCATACAGTCCATTTCCTCAACTGCAAAATAAGCATAACAACGTGTATGCTGAATGTGTCAATGAGTTGTTGCAAGAACATGAGATGATGGAAAATATACATAATTATAAACTCCTAATTTTACTGTAAACCATTTTAAAGAAATGCTTTACTCTTAGTTACTCCAAGATTTCTCAGATACAGAAACAAGACAAAAATCAATATATAAACCATAGGAATAATACAATACTAATTATTTAAAAAATAAGTTCCTGATAAAAAGCTATTTTTAATATAGTAATTGGAGTTTTATGTAATTAGCATAGTATGCTTTTCTATTGGGTGCAGTCATGTTTTCAGATGCTTTTTGAAATAGAAGAGGATCTTTTCATTGATTTAAATGAAAATGAAGATGTTTGTTTACCTTAATCTAGGTAGTAACTGAAAATGAATGATGTCTCCAAATATATCATTGAGGACTCATCACTAAGGAGTAGGTCTATGAGATAAGTAGGAGGAGGAGGAGCAGAAGGAGGAGGAGGCATGATGATGATGATGATGATGATGATATGGATTCTTTTCTATAGAAGGGAGATGAATCTAATATATGCATAACTGTGCTAGATACTAGAGTTACAAAGAGAACATGACAGAAATAATCTTTGCCTTCTGGAAGGTAATAGATCAGAAGAAACTGCATATAAAGTTGAGAGAATAAATGTCTTGCTCATAGAAAATAAGTGATCAAAGAAGGATTTGGACTCAAGTTGTCTTGACTTCAAGTTAACCCTTCTTACTTCTGTACTAGGTAGATGTACAGGACAAAAACAAAATACACCACAGAATAAATAACTCTAGTTAGTCCAAATGAAATGGGATGGTTCCTTCTACATTCAAGGTTTCAAGAAAAGACTGTAGGAAAACTTATCAGGTACATGACAGAGAAGCTTCTTGCTCATGTTTGAATTGGAGTAAATGACAATAGAGGCCTATTATAACACAAGTTTTTTTTGGAATTCTGAGTCAAATGGCAAGTAGAGCTGGAATAGAATCATAGAAAGAACTGTCAGAAAAATTAAGGATCACTTCATCTAGTCTTCATAATTACAAATTATTTCACATGAGTGACATTAATAGTAATTTCCCAAAGAAGACTTCATAAAGCCACTGGGAATTAAAACAGGTAGAATTTGAATAAGCACAGACAATGATTTTTACTGCTTATAGATTCATTGGATTAGAAGTGATTATAGAGATCATGTGATGCTATATATACACATGCATGTGCATATGTATTTCTACACATACATATACACATCATATATGCATATGTAAATATAATATATGTGTAAATATACACAATCTATGTGTGTACTTATATGTATATGTGCACATGTATGTGTATGTGTATACACTTTTTGTCAGTCTCTGTTTAAATATTTCTATTACAGAATAAAAGTACTTAATGTGAGTGTCCACTCCATTTTAGTTTACCTTTATTTTTAGACTCTGCTAAAATTGTTCTGTCTCTAATTTTCATCACTTGGTCCTCAATTGAACCTCTGGAAACAAGAAGAGTAAGTCTCTATCAACATTTTGACTACACATCTAGAAGAATGAAACTGTTTTTTGTATTTGGTCAAATAGCCAGGAAGAAGGTGAGATGGGTGGATTTTACAAAGAAGTCAATTTTGACTCAATGTAAGAAGAAATTTTTCAATAAAAGTCTCTCCTAAAGTGTTTCTTTGGGAAGCAAGATGTTTTTCCTTATGGAAGATCTTTGAGTAAAAATGATATGAACACTTGGATGACATTATTTAAAAAGCATGTCATTGGTGGTGTACTGGAACTAATCATAACTGACATGTTGAGAACCTGTTCCTAACTTTTCACAATGAGTATTTGCACCTCAGAAATGGGAATTTCTATAAATCAGGGCTTGATTCACTGTTTTGTTGATTTTCTAGCCTTAAGGAAGTGTTAATGCAGACTTAACTTAAAAGTGTGTGTGAATAATTGCCCCTTCTGCCAAGGGCCAGAACGTTAAACATTTACTAGCACACTTGTGTCTTGCTTGATAAATATTACTTTCACTTGTGAGGAGTTCAGTAGATTGTCCAGAAAGTCAAGGCTTTACCAGACAGTTCCCAGGATGATTATGATGATGATGGTGGTGATCACAATGGTGAAGATGAAGATGATGTTGCTGCTGCTGCTGCTGACAACAACAAAAATAATTGGAATTTATAATATTTTGAAGGTTTACACGGTGTTTTACATCCATTTTCTCATTTTAACCTCCCAATGTCCTTACATCCAATTCCAGTAGAGGTTGAAATTAAAAATAACTGAATACCCCCCCCAAAGTCTGATTCTATGTTGGGATTTATATTTAAAGAAGACAACTTGTCTTCCCTCTGTCCTCTTTTCCAGGTTCTGCACTTCAGATTTCTTCAATTAATGCTCGTACTTTATGTTCAAGAATCCATTTCAACTCAGTATTGTTCTGTGTTGTCAAAAATATCAAAGTATTACAGTATGTATTTATTAAAATTAAATTATAATTAATGAATTAAATTGCAAATTAATCTTATGGCTTGGTTTTCTAGAATCTATTGTAATATGAAAGTTAAGTTAAGCTATAAACAAGATGTTCAAAGGATATAAATGGACAATTTTCAGGGGATAATTTTTTCATTTAAAAAGTATTGTAAATTGGGGCAGCTAGGTGGTTTAGTGAACAGAGCACTGGCCTTGGAATCAGGAGGACCTGAGTATAAATCTGGCCTCAGACACTTCACATTTCCTAGCTGTGAGACCTTGGACATGTCACTTAACCCCATTTGCCCTGCCCTCTTCTGTCCAAAAAGCAAAAAAAAATGTAAAACAGTTTGTTAGAGAAATGCAAATTAAAACAAATCTGAGGTACAGCATCACATCTGTCAGATTGACTAACACAAGAAAACAGGAAAATGATAAATATTGGAGAAGATGTAGGATAATTGGAACACTACTCCATTGTTGTTGGAGTTGTGGACTGATGCAACCATTCTGGAACCTTACAATCAATTTGGTAGTATGCACCAAGGGCTATAAAGCTGTGGAAAGCCTCTGATCTAGTCAAAGAAATCATAACAAGGGGAAAAGGATCCTCATGCAAAAATATTTATAGTAGCTTTCTTTAGGTGGCAAACAATTGGAAATTAAATGGATGTCTATTAGTTAGTGAATGGCAGAACAAGTTGTAGTATATGAATATAATGGAATGCTATAGTGCTATAAGAAATGATGATCAGGCAGACTTCAGAAAAACCTGGAATGACTTATATATTCTGATGCTAAGTGAGGGGAGCAGAACCAGGAGAGCACTGTATACAGTAACAGAATGTTGTGCTATGCTCAACTATGTTAGACTTAGCTCTTCTCAGCAATACAATGATTCAAGACAGTTCCAAAAGACTCATAATGGAAAATGCTATTTAATCCCATAGAAAGAACTATGGAGTCTGAATGCAGACTGAAGCATACTATTTTCACTTTTCTTATGAGATTTTTTTTCTGTTTCTTCTTTCACCACATGACTAATGTGGAAATATACTTATTATGATTGTACATGTATAATCCATGATTGCTCGGTGAGTCAAACAGGTGGTTGGGGAGCGAGGGGAGAAAAATTTGGAAATAAAAATCTTAGTGAATGTATGTCCAATGAATATTTATGCATATAATTGTATGTATGTGTATTCTGTGTATGTGTGTGTATTGGGGACTGCTAAGAAATGTTTATAAACAGAATCTCTGTAAAAAGGATATACACCACACTTTTAAGTTTAAGCTACATAATTACAATTTCTCTACCATTTTAATAAACCTAGACAAATAATGAAACAATAAATGATATCTTGATTTATAATATTTGCTGACATTTGAGGTATAAATTCTCACACTGAAAATTTAGCAATCAGAAGCTGGTTAGAGTTGGCTCTAGAACTCTCCTAGGAACAATCCTATGATGCTTATGACATATAATAGATGCATGTGTGTATACACACATATCTTTGCACATGTTCCCTTTCCCCAAATTTCCCAGTATAAGCACTTTGATGACAAGGACTATTTCCTTTTGGTCCTTTTTCTCACTTTCTTGGGACAGCGTCTTACATATAGTTGGAAACCAATAAATAATTAAAGTGATTTGAATTGAATTGAATTGGATTGTATTGAATTGAACTAGAATATCATTTTTGTTTCTTTATGGCCACATTACCTGGATCTGGTCCCTTCTCTGTTCCCTACTCCCTCAGCTGTAAAATGAGGGTGTTACCTGGCAGGCTCTCAAAGATTCTTTGTAAATATAAAAACACTCTGACATCATTTTTAGCACAAAGATTCTGGTTCTTAATCATCATTCCATCTTTGATAATACAGCTTTTTGATTGATGTTTTCAGGCCCATTCTAGCTATAATATGCGATGTTCAGCATACTAACATTCTATTCAATGTCTTAACATTCCTTTAACCTCTAACTTTGTTCACAACTTTTAATAGACTTTCAACTTTGTACAACTTCCTTTAAACATGTTGTTTTTATACGTATATACACAAGTATGAGCATATTTGTTTGTGTCTTTCTGTGTGTCTATGTATATATGTGTGCATGTGTACACATACATGCATAACCTTATTGACTGAGGATGATATTCTGCTCTATTTCTCATTCATTAATTTGTAGCTGAAAATACTGAGAAAAAATGATGATAAGTATTCTTTCACATTGCTTAGGTATATAAAGAGTATCTGTCAATCATCCAGTCAGTCAATCTACCAGACCACTTCCTTTTCCTGAATGTTGTGTTCAATGCTCAACACCTGAGGCTCCCAATTTGAGGCTTAATTGCAATGGTTGCTTTTTGTTGATAGACTTTTAATTTGTTTCTCTCTTCTTAATAGTATTTTTTCAATTACATGTAAAGAAAGTTTTCAACATTATATATTATATGTATTATTAAAGGTATTATAGAAGTTTTCATAAGAGTGTTCTAGAGACAGCTCCAACCAACTTCTTTTTTTATTTTTTATTTGTTTTCTTGTTTACATTATTCATTTTCATTACATTTTTGAATTACAAATTTTCTACCCGTCTTGCCCCTGCCCCAACTCTAAAAGAGCAATCCCACTGTAAAGCCCCTCCCCTGCTCTGGTCACTTATTTTCTGGTAGGGTAGGGAGGGTCTTCCTATCCCAGCCTCTGTATATCTTAATTCCTAGTTGCAGGTTTTGCAGAACTTTAAATTCTAGATGCTTTCGATTCCTCCCTTGTCACCCAACCCCACTGGAAGGACAATCAATTCAATACAGGCTGTGGATGTGTGATTGTACAGGACATCTTCATAGTGGACATA
>JAQQSW010005813.1:0-14092 GCA_028646575.1 Pseudocheirus occidentalis | reverse complement strand
TCTCTCTCTCTCTCTCTCTCTCTCTCTCTCTCTCTCTCTCTCTCTCTCTCTTTCTCTCTCATAGTTTAACAAAGAATACTCCCTGGAGAAACCCATTTATGTTGACTCACAATCCACTTCACTTTCTTATCCCAACATTTGTTCAGAACAAACCATAATAAATAGTAGAAAAATAAACATACTGGTTTTAACTTAAAAACAATTAAAAAGGGATGTGGTAAAGTTGAAGAAGAACGAAAATAAGAATAGTAAAAAGAGAGAGCACATAAGAATGGAAACAGAATAGATTAGAATGGTTATATATTTCCACTAAAAAAAAAACTAATTGAAAAGCAAAAAAGTCAGTTGATTAAATAGTTCTCTCTCTATTATTTAAATCTGTACATGCATTTATAATCTCTTAAGTGAAGGCATATTTTCTACAATGCCATAGGGAAATAGCTTCCGGAAAAGCAGAGTGAGCTTAGGGATTGTGGTGGAAGGGGATAGAAGTGGCTTTACAGAACTGTGATCATACTCTGTCAAGGAGAATGACATTTGAACTACAAAGGTCAGAATGAAAATGGATAAAAAGTAATTGAAACATATAGCAGTAAGAGGGTACCTAGTTTAATTTAATGAATTTTATGTTACCAAGTCCAGACCAACTACATTTCATTGTTACCTGAAATAATTGAAAAATACAAATAGATTTAATGACAGACTCAGATTCTAAAGAGATTCCAGTAGGTTAAATATGTTGGATACAGCCTACTGAGTTAAAATATTAAAGGGATAAATGCAAAGTCTTATGCTTGGGTTAAAAAGTTACGCTTTGAAAGCATGTAATGGGGGAGACATGACTAACAGTAATTCCTCTGGGGAAGAAAAGTGTACAGGGATATTTAATAGATTGCAACCTCAAAATGAGTCAATAATGTGATATGGAAGTCGATCCTAATGCTATCTTATGTTGTTATCAGAGAAACATAGTACTACAGACCAGAATTGGGAAATTAAAATTCCACTGTATTCTAATCTCGTTATTACATCCAGAGTCTCATGGCACATTTAGAATACCCTAATTTAAGGACTTAAGAAGGTCAATAACAACAAGAGAAAGACAGACAGAATGATTAAAGATCTCAAGATCATTCTGAAAGGCCATTTGAAGTAATTGAGGATGTTTAGCCCGAAGAATTGTAGATGAACATGGTAGCTCTCCTCTCGTCCTTGAAGAGCTTATTTATAGGGAAGAAGGATTTTATTCTTGGCCTTAGATGGGAGGATTAGGAGCAATTAATGGAAGATATGGAGAAGAAAATTTAGTCTTGATATAAGTAAAACCTTACAACAAAACCTTAGAACTATTCAAAAGTAGAATGGGCTGCCTTAGCAGGAAATGATGTCCCTCTCACTAGAGGACTTCCAGAGGAGCCTAGGCCATAAGAGGCATTTTTCTTCAGGCACTTAGGTACCTTAGGTACCTCCCAGCTCTGAGATTTTGTCCTGTGATTATGTGAGTGAATTGACCTTCTAAGTTGCAAATGACTTCCTTTATGAAGCAAGCTTTCCAGCTGCCACTACTACTGATTTCCTATTGTCATCTTAAACTGAGGGGTTCTATGTGGAGAAGGAAAACACAGGAATGGGCTTTGCTTAGCTTTCTCTCCTTAGTAGGCACCCTTCATCTCAAGACCTTATCACCTTCTATTACAATTGACCCTCTTATCCCTCACTCCTCAGGCAGGGGGTTCAATAGAGGGAAACTAACAGCACAACCCCCTTTACACTGGAATTCTAATGACCATTTTAGAGCTGATTTTTCCTTTAAGCTTCTTGATATACGTAATTTCTTTTGTCTTATGGTTAGCAAATTCTTACTTCCTCTTCCTCTAGACCCTGTGATGCAGAGGTAAAGCTCTCCCTTTCCTCTGCTGTCCCTTCCTGTACTCCTTCCTATTTCAGTTCTCTTCCTCCCTAGGCCGTATCTTCATCTTCTTCTTGCATAATATTCTCTGGAACCCAAATTCTATTGTTAAAAACTTTCCCTCCTACCCAGTTTTATTCTTTTCACTCTTTCCATGTTCTGGTGCTCATGGAAACCTAGATCCCTCCTGAAACTGTCTCATTCCTTGAGCCAAGCACTCCTTCTGTGTCCTCAACACAGTGGGACAGGAGAAGCTAACATACTCTTTGTTCCCCATTATGCTTCCATATCCTACCTCTGGCACCAGCACTAAGCAACCAGTTCTACTGTGATATAATTGCAACAAGTTTGCATCTGTGACACTCTTTGATACCCATCAAGCTCACCTCCAGTAGGATTCTTATATTCTGTACTTAGCATCCCTCCCCCACTCCTTGGCTTATATTTCCTATCTAACTCAGCTGGGTCTCCCTCAGTCAATATCTCCTTTCTTCTTGACTATGAAATTAGTAATGCAAAGGAACCAGACTTACGAGTGAGAAAAGATTTTCCTTATAAAGCTTATGAGCTCAAGCAGCTGTTGTATGACGATGATTGATACAGTCTTTGCCAACTAGGAGTGATGGAGATCTCCCTTGATGTTACTGAGTGTGGTGAGTAGGACCACTGCTGACTTGTCTTTTTCCTCTTGTCATGTCCTGAAGACCACACTAGCTTCAGTGTTCTACCAATGGTGTATCTTTTCCCCATTGTTTGTGCTTCCCCCTGAGTTGCTTTTCCATGTGTCTTGCTTTAAACCCTCAGCTTCCCTTTTTCCTAGTACCATGATCACATACCCATTGCTATTTGCATTATTACTCTGTCTGAAAATTTTCAAAACTTTCTCTAAGTCCCTATATCTGCTGTTAAAGCCTGGGACAATTGCTATATGTCGATATTCATTGTCATCAACTGACATTCAGTAACTCTTTTCCCAGTTGGTTTAGTTCCTGGCTCATGGTCTTTCTTTCATCCCATCTCTTGTCTTCATCCTTGGTAACTTCTATATTTGTGTTGTCCTTTAGACACTATGGTCTCTCAGTTAAACAAAAAACTCACCTCCGTGACCTCCATCTATCCTCAACTTTGGTCATTCATGGGTGAATATTACTTAAATTGGGGATAGTATCATTGGATATTCTTTCTCTATAAGCCTGAAAGCATAGATAAGCACAGATATTGTCCTTAATTCTTACTATCAAGAAAACTTCCCCAACCCCTCTTAATTCCAATGCATTCCCTCTTTTAATTATTTCATACTTGTCCTATATATCCCATATCCATTCTTGGGTCACTCTCTTGCTCTTTCTGACTTTGCCTCCAAGATGTCAAAACAACCAGTTTTCTTTTTTAAAGACTTATAGAAAAATACAGGGACAGCTAGGTGGTGCAGTGAATAGAGCACTAGCCCTGAAGTCAGGAGGACTTGAGTTCAAATCCAGCCTCAGATACTTAACACTTACTAGCCGTGTGACCTTGGGCAAGTTGCTTAACCAAAATTGCTCTACAAAAAGCAAAAAAAAATACTCATGCAAAATTTTAAAATAAAATTCTGGCAAAACCTATAACAATCCATAAAAAATTATTGTCTTCTGTGACCAATTCTAGTTTATGCCAAATATACAAGATTGATTCAGTATTAAAGAGTAAATTAACATAATTAATCATACTAAAAATAAAACATATCTAAATAGATGAGTATATCAACATATGTAAGAAAAGCTTGTGACAACTATAAATCCTACAAAGTAAAAGTAATTTAACTCCAGAGTTTAAGAAGTAGCCCAGTTGAAAGGCAACATGAAGTTAAATGAACCACAATTTACCCTCAGTTCTCACTGTATCCCCTCAGTACCATTTAAGCATTTTTAAAATTTTCATAAAGGTTTATTTTTGATTCCATAAATATTACATTTCTAAAATCAAGTGCTAGTATTATTTTCAATGAGGAGACACTAAGAGACAATGCAAATTTGAAACAAGTAACTCTAATATGGTGTTTGAGTTAACACGTGACTCTGGCTCTCTCACATTGAATGTCACAACTAGTTAGAAATGTATTTAATTCTGTGAACCCAATTCCCTTTTTTACATGCATACTTCAAATCCCTCTGGCCTAACTTTAATGCCTATCAGACCCACCTCCCAAGATTTTTATGAGAAACAAATGACCTAATAATCACAGATGTGAAAGCATTCTGTGATTAAGAGGGAGTGGATTTATTTGACTTTTCTCCAAAGGACAAAATCAGGACCAGTGTGGGTGGAAGTTTCAGAGGGATGTATTTTGGCTTGATACAAAGAAAAATTTCATAACAATTAGAGCTGATCCAAAGTAGAATGAGTTACTAAAAGAGATGAGGAATTTTCCACCAGAAAAGGTGTTTAAGTAGAGACCCTCTAACAGGTTGTTGCAGATCATAGAGGGGGGCTTGTGGCAGATGTTAGAGGGGGGATTTGTACTTCACAAATGGGTTAGGCCAGATGATTGCTGAGATTCCTTCTAGCTCTCAAAGGTGATGATGCTATGATCATAGATTTTAAAGCAAACACATTCATATGTATATTAAATCTTTTAATACTATCGTTTCACAAACTCTGGATATTTCCCTCATGTTATACTCTTCTCATTTCTCTTCTTCCTCTACTTTCTTGAGAATGGATGGAAGCATCTCTCCCGTCATATATTATTGCAATTGTTATATTGTTCTCTTCAATATAACAGAAACAAATAAGTATTTAATTAAGGATAATATTGTTATATTACATGTAACAGAAACATTTAATAACTTAATTGAAGAAGCGGAATATAAAATGGGCTGGAAAATATCAGTTTTTCTATATATTAGCAATAAAATTAAAAAGGAAGTGCTGGAAAAAAATTCTTCTGAAATAAAAATAGAATAGATAAACTGTTTAGGAATCCTCTTACCAAGAAACACAGGAGTTATTTATCGAAATAAAGGAAAACTTAAATAAGGCAGTGGTCAATAATGGATAGAGACCTGCCCTTGAATCCAGGAAGTCCAGGACCCAAGGACTATCTTTGACAAATACTATCTGACTATGGACAAGTCTCTTTAGCTCTCATAGTTCCAGGAAACTGTCCAAGACTAAAGCGCAAACAAAGTGCTCACACACACACATATATTAAATGTGTATGTATGTATATATATATATATGTATATGTATACCCCCCCCCGCCCACAGCTCCAAATAACAAGCAGTAAGAGAGAAATACAATAAAAAATAACTCCTAGTTTCTACCTCACATTCACTGAATTGGTAAAAATGGCAGGATGGGGAATGGAGTGACCCCAGAAGAAGTGTTACTGTACCTCTGTAATCAGACAACCAGGAAATCAAGAGGAGCTCCTATACCTGGGAGGATACAGACTGGGTCAGAATTCAGAACTCTCGTCCCAGCATTCCAAAGAGAAGTGCAGATTTCTCTATTATCATGTCTACCTGCTTAGTGCTCCCTTTCCTTCATGGCTTTACAAACTACTCCTACTCACTTTTTAAGTACGTACACTCTGAGATTACTTTCCATTTGTACCATATGGATCTTGCAGGCACATAATCATTTCCATGTTGTCTCACACACTAGAATGTGAGTTCCTTAGGGTAGGGGCGATACTATTGTTTTTCTTTGTACCCCCAGCAATTAGCCCAGTGCTTGGCTTGTAATAAATGTTTGTTTACAGACTGATTCCACTCATCCTTCTCATCCACAGGCATTTACTTTAGACCCAGACTCTAGAGGTAAGTAGGTGGCATAGTGCTGGACCTTGAGACAAGACCTGAGTTCAAATCTGGTTTCAGACTTACTAGCTGTGTGACCCTGGGCAAGTTGCTTAACCTGTCTGCCTCTCTTTCCTCAACTGTAAAAATGGTAGCAATAATAGCATCTACCTTTCAGAGTTGTTGTAAGGATCAAATACGAGAATATTTGTAAGAGTACTTAGCACAGCACCTGACATTTAGAAGTACTTAACAAATGCTTGTTTCTTTTCATTCCTTCTTCCTTATATGACTACTGCTTCCCTGTACACCCATCCCTGTTTACTCTGATACTTCTTAACCTCAGTTGCTAACCTTTCTTGGTCTGAATTCCCCTGTGCCTATAATATTTCATTGTTAATAAGTTCCCCCTTATCCCAGAACTCTTACTTCTATGTGTATTCTACTTTTTCAAATTCATAGAGCCAGTTTCCCCATAAGAATCCCATATCTCCAGCTTATCTTTCTAATGAGAACCAATCTTTTTGTCCATTCTCTGAGTCTTACAGGGCCTGTAGATGGTTGCTGCATTCATTGCTTCCCCAAATAATTTTCAGACCTTTGCTTTTCCATTATCATGGAACAATCTTTCCTTTGAAGAAAATTCTATTTGGCCATAACTCTCCTCCCTGCCAGGGCATCCTGTCTACATTTCTACCATTCTCCATAATGACAGTTAGGATAATATAGTGGAAAGAACACTGGACTTGGAGTCAGAGGCCATTGCTTTGAAACAGCCCAGCTGTTTGCTAGCTGTTGGCAATGTCATTGTTGTTATTCAGTCTTTTCAGTTGTTTCTCATTTTTCATGACCCCATTTGGGGTTTTCTTGGCAAAGATACTGGAGGTTTGCCATTTCCTTCTCCAGCTCATTTTACAGATGGGGAAACTGAGACAAACAGGACTACACACAGAGTCACACAGATACTAAGTATCTGAGGCCAGGTTTGAACTTAGGAATATGAGTCTTGATGACTTCAAGGCCAGCACTTTATTCACTGAGCCATCTAGCTGCCCCAATTTTTGGAAATAGCCTGGGGTAACAAAGAGTCAGCCAGTAAATATATATTAAGCACCTATTATGTGCCAGGTACTGTGGTAAGTTCCGATGATTCAAAGAAAGGCAAAAGGCTCTCAAGAAGCTCATAGTCTGATGGGGGAGACACTGTATAAATAATGGTATCCCAATGAGCTAGAGAGAAGAGATTATTAAGAAGAGGAGGGTGATAAACTGTGTCAAATGCTGCAGAGACATCAATAAAATTGAGGACTGAGAAAAGGTCATTAGATTTGGCAATTCAGAGGTTGTTAGTACATTGGAAAGAACAGTTTTGGTTGAATGATCAGCTGAGAAGTTATACTATAAAGAGTTAAGCAGAGGGGCGGCTAGGTAGTACAGTGAGTAGAGCACCAGCCCTGAAGTCAAGAGGACCTAAGTTCAAATCCAGCCTCAGACACTTAACACTTACTAGCCCTGTGACATTGGGCAAGTCAAGTTGGGGTTACCCAACTGCCCTGTCCTCCCCACTCCAAAAAGCAAAAAAAAATTAGTTAAGAAGAGAGTGAGAGGAAAGGAAGTGGAGGCACCTATTATTAATAGGCTTATCAAGTAGTTTAGTTTTAAAAAGGGTAGAGGGCTATAGAATGATAGCTAGCAGGGATGGATGGAGCAAGTGAAGCTTTTCTGCATGGGCATGTTTGTACGCACTAAGGAAGGAGCTGGCAAACAGAGACTGAAGGTAAATGAAAGAATGATAGAGGGGATAATCTACTGAAGAAGATGAGATGGAATCAATTGTGCATGGAGGTTCTCCCTGGCAAGGAGAAAAGCCACTTCATTATAGGAGTTGTGGGTGAAGGAAGAAATAGCGGCAGAAAGCATCTGGGTGATATCAGATGAGGATGATTGGGAACTTGTCAATGATCTCAGTATTTTAAGTAAAATAAAATGCAAGGATTGTAACTGTAGGGTGGGGGTGAAGAGCAGCCATTGGAAGTCTGAGAAGGGGTAAAAAAGTTTAGAAGAGCCACTATGGTAAGTGGGATAGTAAATTAAGGCAATGTTAAGAAGATTATTTTGGTATAGCGAAGGTTTCCTTGAGGTCATATAACATAAATTTTTAGTGGAGCTAGTCAGCATTGTTTTATGAAAATTCTCCAGCTTTATACAGCA
Source organism: Pseudocheirus occidentalis (assembly GCA_028646575.1). Lineage (NCBI taxonomy): Eukaryota > Metazoa > Chordata > Mammalia > Diprotodontia > Pseudocheiridae > Pseudocheirus > Pseudocheirus occidentalis. The sequence goes on along the minus strand of JAQQSW010005813.1, from coordinate 6,189 downwards.
GTAGATGTATAAAAGTGAAGGTAGTAGTAGATGGTGGGAATAATCTGAGGTTGAGCCTTAGCATGGCAAGATTAGTTATAAGATGAAGGGGCAAGGGACTTAAAGCAAGATGACAGAGTAGAGTTGAATTGGTTTACCAAGAGGTCAAGATGGGGAAGAGAGGAGAGTGTAGCTAGGGCAGCTAGTGGGAAATGATTGAGGGATTGATAAACTATGACTGAAGAATAAGGCGGAGGGAGAGGTAGAAGGAAAATATATTATGATCAGATAAGGGAATTTAAGGATTAATTAATACGGAAGTAGTACCTTTGTGGGTAAAAGTATGAACAAGGTTGTGACCATCTTTGTGTGTGGCTGATGTGGAATGGAGGAGTAAGCCATGAAAAACAAACTCAGAAACTGTGAAGAAGAGCACTGGTTAGAAACTCTGATCATGTCTTCCTAGACATATATTACTAAGGTGGTGTAGTTAGGGGTTTGTCCAAGGACACTGAAATTGAGACTTGTCTGACAGCCTTTAACACTTAGTTTGAAAGAGTAACTAGTTAAAATTCAAAACAGTGGCTTCTCAATATTCCATCACCTCCTCCTTTCATGACGTCCCATGTACAGTGGATCTCTCCCTTTACCCTCTGCTGACCTCATCTTATAAATCTGTTTTGAGAGTATTCTTTCATGCTAATTGCTCCAGATGTCAAGGTTGCTAGTTATGATTCTTCCTTAAGTTAATGAAATTCATTCATTCATTCATTCATTCATTCATTCATTCATGAAATTGGGTCTATTTCACCCAGCCTGGAAGTATAGTGGTTATTCATGGGCCTGATCCTACTGCTTTGATCCACTTCTAGCTTGGTCCAGTTAACTCCTCCTTAAACAGCCTGGTGGTTCCCCACTCCTGAGGACTCACCAATTGGTGTCGTATTTAGTGTGTACGCCAGGTGAGCTTTAGTCCTACTATAACTTAAAGCATTATACCTGCTCAGTTAGTTCCTTCCAAACTAGTGTCTTATATCTTCTCATGGTCATTTTCCCAAGACCACCTATCTGTCTCTTATCTCTCCTGTTTCTGCTGTTTAAATCTTTCCTTTTCTTTTTTGAGAGACCTGAGCCTCAGGATCTACCAGCCTAGATAACAGCCATTCCTAGCCTGACCTTTCCCAGTGCCAAAGGAACCCAGTCACCACATTGATTCAGGTAGACCATCCAGTTATGATGTTCAGGGAATTGTTTCTGTACTGTTTTTTTTTCTTTCCCCTTCTATGATCACCACAGGGAGGCAGCTGTTACAGATGGCTGGCTGTACTTATCATTCTGGAGAGTGATTTCATGCAGACAAAGCCCACATTTATTCCTCTGGCTCTCTGCTTCCTGGAATATGGGAGAAACGGCCAAGTTCAAACGTGGAAGAAAAAGAAGAAAAACACACAGATAGCAAGGACAACAGCACAATTTTTAAACAATAAAAAGCAAATAGCCAAGTCAAAGATGAGCAGATTGGCACAGGGGAAAGATGAACGGGAAGAGGAAAAAAAAATGAAGTGACTCTACAAACCATGATAGAGAATGATTTATTCGAGAAAGCTTTAGCTAAGAGTTAGCTAAAGTTTAGCTTTAGCAAATGGTGTTTCTAAAAATAACTAAACTCATTCTCTATTTGATAGAGTAAGTGGAGCAAAAATTATAGAGGCGAATGTTTGCTTCGTATTTCCCTCTGGTTTTCACATTGTTGTTGTCTGGTCATTTTTCACTTGTGTTCAAATCTTCATCACCCCATTTGGGCTTTTCTTGGCCAAGATACTGTATAGGTTTGCCGTTTCCTTCATGTCTCCACATTGCTTTGGAATAATCATGTAAACTAGGTAAATTAAACATGGTACAAAAATTATTTTCAACCAGTATGGTTCAGCAGTAACATTGACCTTTGGTGCACTCATTCTCGGTTTAGATTTGGTGAACATATTTCAGGAGATGCATATACAAGCTAGTAAAACTTTTCGTTCAGCTCACAAAAATTTTAAGATGCTTTCATTTGCTTGTATGTGCTCTATAAATAGGTAAGTATAGCTTTTTTGAGTTTTGAATGTCTTACTGTGCCTTTTTGGAATGTTAGATATTTTAGTACCCCCTGTCCTGCCAAAGCAGTTTGGCAAAAAGGTAGAAGCCAGAGAACATGCATCAGAAAACAGTTCAAATGTTTGACACTGAATCAAAATACAGACCTTAAAAATCTAAGGCCAGCCATGGGTTTTCAAAATCAAAGCATTATTTTTTGGATAAATATCATTTTATTTTATACACACACACTATATGCACACATGTATATGTGTGTATATATACAAATATATACATTTATGTAGGTAGATGTGTGTATTCATACATATTTTTTTCTTACATTGTGATTTTAGTAGTTTTAGGAAATTTTTACTTTGAAGATTTTATACTTCTCACAGGCCACATAGTGTTATGGGGCCAATAGTTCACTGTTGATTCAGGCTTCAACTGGGCCCTTGTTTTTTTCAGTAAGCTTTTATAGGACCTGGACACATAAGAAATCTTAAAGACCATTTGGATAAATGCCTCATTTTTACAAGGAGTGCCCAGAGAGGGGTCATGACTATTGGCAAGGCTCATATAAGCAATAAGGTTTTGAGTCAGATTGACCCAAGTCTTGTAAATCTAATTCCAATGCCTTTTCTAAGATACCATGCTACTCCTCTAATAGATTTCCTGAATTACTCCTGAGGTAACTTTTCTAAACCTTCACTACCCTCATTGAAACCATAGTCATGCACATGTATCTCCCTAAATGTTTATATTACACATATACGGAAAGGATAACTATTATTCTTTTTTTTTGGAGGGGGGAAGGCACAGGGTTAAGTGACTTGCCCAAAGTTACACAGCTAGTAAATGTTAAGTGTCTGAGGCTGGATTTGAACTCAAATTCTCCTGACTTCAGGGTTGGTGTTCTATTCAGTGAACCACATAGCTGCCCTTGATAACTACTATTCTGAAAAACAAAATAAAAATTCAAACATATAACAACAGCTTAGAACAATCATCTGAAATTCTCAAATATTATAATGGCTCTGTGATCTCATTGATTCAGTCCCCTCCAGTGATACAAATGTCACCCAATAGATGATTGCCCGTCCTGTGTGACTCTTGTCCACAGTCTCCAGAAGTTCACCACAGGAGGTCCATGGAATTCTTCCTCATCTTTTCTTGAAATAACTAAGCTACCAGTAGAATACTTGGCGGTCCCCCTATTTCTGCCATACAATTATGTGATGATGTCCTTTATTCTGGGTCTTCTTTGGAGTGTGTCATTGGTTATATGTCATCTGTTCACATCTACAATATGGTTTTCCACTGCACTTTGTATGATGCTTGTTTTGAGTTCTTCTTCAAAGATGCTGATATCCCTGGTGTCATTGCCATTTCTAATATAGGTGAAATGATGCGGCATCTCCACCACTTCTCACCCTGGGGGGTAGGGGCCAGACTGTACTCTTCTTCACCCAGTACCAACAGAGTTCCTGACTGACCTTTTACTGTCTTTGGCATTTTTGGTTTGAGAAGTATGGAAACCGCCAAAGCTGCTGGTGATTCACTCTCCTGAAGTCTGCTCTCGCTGCTGCTGGTTGGGGCCCCCTTGAGGCCAAAACCACATGGCTCACATGGCACTGGACTTGGCTCCCAGGATGGTGCATTAGACCTTTCCTGTTGGCTGCCAGGCTGCCTTCAGTGGGAGATTTGTTTTGCTCTGTCACTTTGTGGGTTCTGTAGCTCTAAAATTTGTTTAGTCATTTTTTTTTTACATGTATTAGAGGTGGTGGGAACTGGAGCCATGTGGAAAGTACTTTCTACTCCACCATCTTGGCTCCACCGCCTTAATTCAAATTTTAAATCCTCCATTTACTTCCCTTAGACTGTGCAAGTCATTTTTCCTCCTTCTTTGGGATTTATCTGTAAAATACAATGATTGGTTTAGGTCATTTTTAATGGTTCTCTATGTTTTAAATCCTATGATTATATGAGAATTATGAAGAATGGGAGCAGGGCTGCCAAGGTAAATTATTTCCTGGTTTTTGAAAAGAAGATTCTTTGAAATATCTAACAGAGCTAATTCTGTTTGATGACCCTTTGATTATTAATATGAAAGGAAAGAGGTAGCTAAGTGGCACAACAGATAGAGCACCTGGCCTAGTGTGAGGAATACTCATCTTCCTGAGTTCAAATCTGGTCTCAGACACTTACTAGTTGTGTGACTGCGGGCAAACCATTTAACCCCTTATTTGTAGAATGAACTGGAGAAGGACGTGGCAACCCACTCCAGTGTCTTTGCCAAGAAACCCCCAAACAAAGAGTCAAACATGACTGAAAATTGACTGAACAACAATACAAATCAAGGGAAGTATATGCTTGTTAACAGTGTTTTCCACTCTTGTGGAGGTGACTCAGAGCAGAGTTTAAATGGAAGGAAACTCCCTTTTGACTTCCTATTGTTTGTGAATGACATAATACTAATTATATAATCTCTCAAAACATTACAGAGAATATTAAATGAACTCTATCATAATTCAAAGTGTAATTCTCCAAATGGAAAAACTAAGTGGATAAAGGATATTTATTAACCAAACTATGATATACAGTTGTATTACTATGCAAAAAGGCAATCAATCAATAAATGGATCTTGGAAAGATATTGGAAATAATTAAAGAACAACAGAATTTAAAAGGAGAATTTAAAATGAGGAAGAGATTAGGCCGAATTGTCTTTGAGAAATGGCAGCATTCTTTTAATGATTCCAGTCTTCTCCATGTAACAAAGGCCCCTTTTCACAAAATCACAGAATTTGAGAGTTGGCAGGGTCTCTCACAGCTTTTTAGTACAAACCGTACCTGAAAGGGATCACCTGATAGAATGTCATGCAGTCTTTCTTTGAAGATATCCCAAGAGCCACCACCTCTCGGGGAAACATCTATTTTTGGACAACAAATCTAAATTTTCCTCTTTGAAAATTTTATCTCCTGTTCCTTGTCTGCAGGAGTCAAGCCCAAGTACTCATGATAGCTCTTCAGATACTTGAACACAATTGTCCTATATTCCCTTTGAGTCTTTTCCTCCTCAGGTTAAAATATTTATTTCCTCCACCTTATCTTCATGTAACATCATACTCAAAGTCCTTTACCATTCTGGTTGTCTTCTTCCAGACACTTTCCAGCTTATTAATGCACTTCTTAAACTTTGCCTCTAGGAACCAATAATCTGGATGAGGTCTGATGAGGGCGGAGCATAGAGGGACTATTACTTCTTTATTGCTGGGAAGTGATGTTTCTTTTTTTTATTTTATAACTTTATTAGACTGATTTTTTTTCCTGATATATTTTTTATTTGTTTTCTTGTTTACATCATTCATTTTCATGACATTTTTGAATTACAAATTTTCTCCCCGTCTTTCCCTTGCCCCAACCCTAAAACAGCAATCCCACTGTAAAGCCCCTCCCCTGCTCTGCTCTCTTACTTTCTGGTAGGGCAAGGAGGGTCTCCCTACCCCAGTCCCTGTATATCTTAATTCCTAGTTGCAGAACTTTAAATTCTGGATTCTTTTGATTCCTCCCTTGTCACCAATTCCCACTGGAAGGACAATCAATTCAATACAGGCTGTGGATGTGTGATTATACAGGACATCTTCATAGTGGACATCTTGTGACAGTGATCATATGTCTCACCTTCCTATGCCTCCCCCCTTGTTCTGTTCTCTACCCTGTCCTTGTCTCTTTACTGAAGTGTGTGCTTCCAGCATCTCTCCCCCAGACCCTGCCCTCCTCTCCATCATTCCCCCTCTCGACTCCATGCCCCCTACTCTCCTTGTGGCTTGATGCCCAGTTTAGAGTTTATGCCATTTCTTCCCTAAGCCAAATTCAATGAGAGTAATTGAAAGTAAAACTGTAATAGTTATCTCTTGCTTCTTCTATATGGGATGATTAACCCCATTTTGTCTCTCCCTGTCTCCTCTCATTCTAGTCCTCTCCCATCTCAGAATTTTGCCTTTTAAAGTATCATTCCTTTGTATTCAATTCATCCTATACCCTCTATATACACATATACAGACATGCTCAGATATGTATTCATACCCATATATAGCCTCCTATATACACATATGTGTAAGTATACATATA
>JAQQSW010005812.1:0-14092 GCA_028646575.1 Pseudocheirus occidentalis | reverse complement strand
TTTTTTTTTTTTGCTTTTTGGAGGGCAGTTGGGGTTAAGTGACTTGCCCAACATCACACAGCTGATTTTTTTGTGTTAAGTGTCTGAGGCCGGATTTGAACTCAGGTCCTCCTGACTCCAGGGCCAGTGCTCTATTCACTGCGCCACCTAGCCGCCCCTCATTTTCACTTTTGAGTTGGCAAACACCCAGATTCCTGGCTTTGCATAGTAGAGAAAAATGAGAGGCATAATGTGGACAAGTGTGTGGAGCAGCTGGTATCCTACTTGGCACTTCCCTGGTTTTATTCACCCCTGTTGCAGGAGAGTAAAGAACTCTCCCTGCATTCATTGCATGTTTCATTGTTTGCCTTTAAAACTCAGATTTTGTGTTGCAATTATGCATCCTAAAGAGTAATTCAAGTCCTTTGAGCTCTAAGGTGATGTTGAGATCAAACCAGTTTTGGCATCTTCCAAAAGCAAGCCTAAAGTCCTAGCAACCTCTCCATTGGTTTTCAGAGAGTGGCCATGGTAGAGAGATTTACAAAAGTATAAGGAGCTGGTAGGTGGTGCAGGGGATGGAGTACCCACTCTGGAATCAGGAGGACCTGAGTTAAAGTCTCACCTCAGACATTTAATACTTATTAAAAATAAACCGTGGGCAAATCATTTAACCTCATTTGCCTCACCAAAAAAAAAAGTACAGTATACAGTATAATACATTATCATCCAACACAGTAATATTCAGGTTAAAAGATGTTTTAGTTTTAAGAGTTTTATTTGTTGTATAATATTTATGGTACCATATGGTACATGTATTATAAAAAGCAAATATTGTCTGAACTCAGTGGTTTGGGGGTTTTTGTTATTTTTTTTTACTGAGATGTTAGCAGAAAAGGTGGCAAAATTTTAGGGAATTACTAAAGAGAAAAAATGTTTTCCATGTTATCAATTTTATTTTGTGTGCTGCACAAAATAGGAGTTATTTCATGTTATGAAAAGTGTACATTATCAGGATTAACTTTTTGTTATAAAGAATTGTATGCAGAAAAGTGTATTTTCAGCAATCTCTAGGAAAAGATTATAGTTTTTGGTGGTCACTGGAACCTGTCTCCTAATTCCCACAGGTTCAATGTATTAACATTTACATTTTTTCTTATGTGACATTTTCTACAAACATCACCCTCACAGAAGTTGAGGAGAGACTACACGTGGTTAGAGTTGTGCTGGCTTCACTTTGCATCACTTCACAAAGGGTTGGGTTTTATTTTTAATATTTCTTTGTGTCCTTCATATTTATTATTTTACACAATCATATTATTCAATATATTACAAATGAACCAGTTTCAGTAGGACCACCAAGAATGTATTAGACACCTCAAAATTTTGGGACAGAGGAGTGGGATGGTCAGATCTATGTGTAAGGAAGGTTTTTCTTTCATATCACGTCGGCAAGATCAATTGGCTCTTTTGGGGAGGCTAGGTGACACAGTGAATAGAGCACTGACCTTGGAGTCAGGAGGACCTGAGTTCAAATCCAACCTCAGACACTTAACACAAAAACTAGCCGTGTGACCTTGGGCAAGTCACTTAACCCTAATTGCCCTACCTTCCCCCCTCCAAAAAGCAGCAAAAAATAAAAATAAAAAATAAAATAGAAAGGTTTTTCTGGCAATGATTTGAGGTGTGGGTTAGAAGAAAAAGAGAGTGACAGAGGGAAAAACAAATACTCTTCCAGGCAATAACAAGAGTCCAGGCTGGTGATAATGACTTGGGAGCCTGAGTAAATGGTGATGCCAAAGTCAGAAATACTAAAGTCAAAATAAGGATGAAAAATTTTTTGAGGTAATACTTGGACAACAGCACTGGGAGTAAAGAGGAGGGGATGTGTGTATACAATGGTGTTCTGGCAAATGCTGAATGTCATTTTGGGATGCTCTTTGGGAAGGAAATGTACAAACTTTTAAGCTTAATCTGCATTATTAGCGTTTTCTCCATCACTTTTCTTTTTTAAAAATTAATTATTAATTTACTTTTAGTTTATAACACTCGGTTCCACAAGCTTTTGAGTTCCAAATTTTCTCCCACTCCCTCTCTTCCCCCCTCCCTCCCTATGGTGGCATGCAATCTGAATACCTTCACATTAAACATTAATCAAGTTGTAAAGAAGAATTATAACCAATGAAATGAACAATGAGAAAGAAGGAACAAAACAAAACACAAAAGAGAGAGAGCAAGAAGTTTGCTTCAATCTGCATTCAGACTCCGTAGTTCTTTCTCTGGGTACAGATATCCCTTTCCATCATGAGTCTTTGAGTTGTCTTATGCTTTGCATTGCTGAGAGGAGCCCAGGCTATCAAAGTCAGTCATCACAGATATGATATGTCTGTAATTGTGTATAGTGTTCTCCTGGTTCTGCTCCTCTCACTCAGAATCAGTTTATTTAAGACTCTCCAGGTAAATATGAAGTCCATCTGCTCTTCATTTCTTATAGCATAATAATAGTCCATTACATTCACATACCACAACTTGTTTAGCCATTGCCCAATTGATGGGCATCCCCTTGATTTCCTGTTCTTTGCCACCACAAAAAGAGCTGCTATAAATATTTTTGTACATACAGGTCCTCCTCCCACTTTTATGATCTCTTTGGGATACAGTCCTAGAAATGATATTGCTGGGTCAAAGGGTATGCACATTTTTATAGCCTTTAGGCATAGCTCCAAATTGCTCTCTAGAATTCCATCACTTTCTTAAGTTTAAAAAAATCAATGAAACAATAAGTTGAGCTCCAATTTATAGCATTTGCTGATTTCCAAGGTATAAATGCTCACACTGAAAATTTAACCATTGGCTTTTGTAAGGAGGTATGAGCTGACTTTGGCACACCCCAAGAAATGTTGTGGAGGTAGAATTCTTCATCTGAGTATCCTAATAGCCCTCATTTATCAAGTTACTGCAAATCTGCTTCTTTTGAGTGGAGTTTAAAATAGGCTTCAGCCCCAGAAGACTTAAGTGGATCATCCAGTGGTCTCTCCCCCACTACCCTCATGATACCATGACATCCCCATTTGTGGAAGTCTTTTCATAAAAAGAAGCAAAAATAGAACCTTTGACAGGCACCTAAGGTTGGCAAGACCAAATGACCATCAGGCTTATAAAGCTGCAACATCTCAAAGTGGTCACTCTCTATACCACTTTTGAAAAGCAATTGCTCACCTGTTACTGGACCTTCATTGAATGGATGATACCCTTCATCTAGAGTTGCTTCCTATAAGTTGGGTGATGCAAGATGGTCTCTCTAACCAGATGGGGAGAGCACAGCAGGCTTCTACGATTCAATGGAAATAGTACAGTCAAGACATGCTTGCCCGGGCGCCTTAAGTATTAGTGTGCTTCATGAATAGATTGCAACTCTATCAGAAACTGCAGTCTCCCATCCTAGCCTTGACACCCTACCTCTTCTGCTTTGCTTCGTTCACCCAATGGCTCTACTTGCTATAATAAAGGCATATACAACTGAATTTTGGTGATCATTAATCTGGTAATATGGTTTATCCTGAAAGACTGGGGTCCTGGAAAATCCTCCCAATGAGCTAAAGCTATATGGCAAGAGTCTTTTCTGAATTAAACTTTATTTATTTATTTTCTTACAGTTTAGGTTCCAAACTATCTCCATCCTTCCTTCCCAACCCTGAACTAGAGAAGGCCACCATTTGATATAGATATATAGTAAACTCATACTTTATATTCTAGTTATCAGTTCTTTCTCTGGCGGTGGATAACATCTTCCTTCATAGGTCCTTTGTAATTAATTTGAATATTTATAATACTTAGAATAGCATAATCATTTATAGTTATTCTTCTAACAATACTGCTATTACTGTATACAAAGTTCTCTTGGTTCTGCTCATTTCACTCTTTATTATTTCATACATGTCTTTCCATGTTTTTCTAAAATCAACCTGCTCATCATTTCTTACAGCACACTAGTATTCCATCACAATCATGTACCACAACTTGTTCAGCCATTCCCCAACTGATGGGCATCCTCTCAATTTCCAGTTCTTTGCCACCACAAAGAGCTGCTATAAATATTTTAGAACATATAGATTCTTTTCCTTTTTCCCTGATCACCTTTGGAAACAGACCTACTTTCTGAGTCAAATATTTCTGAGTCAAAGGGTATATATACATAGCTTTATAATTCTTTGGGCATAATTTCAGATTGCTCTCCAAAATTATTAGATCGGTTCCACCAACAGTATATTAGTGTTCCAATTTTCCCACATCCCCTTCACCATTTTCATTTTCCCATCCTATCATTTTAGCCAATCTGACAGGTGTGAGTTATTTTAATTTGCATTTCTCTGGTGATTTAGATATGATAATGATTTGGAGCATTTTTTTAATATAACTACATATAGCTTTGACTTCTTCATCAAAAGACATCCTTTGATGATTTATCAAAATTTTTAAATTGATTCTGAGAGAGGCTTAGTGATTTGTTACCCAGCTAGTAAGTATCTAAGGCAGTATTTGGACTCAGGTTTTCCTTGCTCCAAAGCTAGCACTCTATCCCCAATTCAGCATGTGTGAAATGACTCATATTCTTATAAATTCAAAAAAGTCCCATATATATTTGAAATATGAGACTTTTATCCAAGAAACTGTGTATAATTTTTCCTCCTAAACTTCTGCTTTCCTTCTAATCTTGGCTACATTCATTTTCTTTGTGCAAAACTTTTTAAACTTAATATAATCAAAATTACCCATTTTATATCACACGATGCTCTTGTTTATTAATAAATTCTTCTCCTGTCCTTAAGTCTGATAGGTAATACGTTCTGTGTTCTTCTAATTTACTTATGATATATCCTTTCACATCTAGGTCATGTATTCATTTTGACCTTATCTTGGCAAATGGTGCCAGATATTGGTCTATACCTAGTTTCTGCCAGGCTACTTTCCAGTTCTCCCAATGATTTTTACCAAATAGTGAATTCTTATCCCAAAAGCTTAAATCTGTGTGACATTTGTCAAACACAAGATTATTATAATCATTTACTACTGTGTATTGTAGGTCTACTCTGTTCCACTGATCTACCTTTCTATTTCTTAGCCAGTACCAAACAGTTTTGATAATTACCAACTTACAATATTTTAAGACCTGGTATTGTTAAACTTTCTTCCTTTACTTTTTTTTGTTTTGTTGCTGTTGTTGCTTTTTGAAGGTAGGGCAGTTGGGGTTAATTGATTTGCTTTCTAACAACATGGAGGAGATAAGTCTCTGCATGACTGTGGTGAGTGTGAATTTATTCTAGATGAAAAGGGATCCTCTTGCTGATTGGTGGCTTTCCTGAGTTGCTGGATGAAGGAGAGGGAGAGACAGAAAGAGACAGAGAGTGAGACACAGAAACAGAGACAGAGAGAGAGAGACAGAGACAGAGAGTGAGTGTCCTTATCCACCCTCATGAAAATATGGGGTAGACCCTCAGCAGATGTCACTAAAGGAATAAAGGCTTTATACTCCCCTCTTACCCTCTGGCACTCCTAGGGAGGGGCTATCTTGGCTGGAAGAGGCAAACAAGGAACACTGAGAGAGTGATGGTACCGGGAAAGTCTCTGTATTGATCTAGGTAATGGGGATGTGCCGCATGAAAGGGAATGATGATGACCCCTTAGCTGCTTTACTACAGATGACTCTGTCCCTCGAGGAAGAATCAGTGACTCTGTTAGAAGTGGCAAGGTCTGTGCTGTGGCCTTGTTGTTCCTATTGTCACCAGTGCTTGTTGTCACTGCCTTGCGCTAGGAGACCCTCTCTGAACTGCACAGGCTTGGTGTTACCCACCCCATGGAAGAGACTGCTGAGATCTAGGACTCAGTTCTTCCAAAAAGATCTGGGCTTTCGGGGTTTTGTGCTCTTCTATATTGGATCACACTTTCAGCGGCCCGTGAAATTACTTTTTGTTTTATTTTGTTTTATTTTTGGTTTGGTTAGGCTATGCTTCTGGTTTGGCTTTTCTTTTCCTCTTCTACTTCTGCCTAGGCCAGGCTTCTCACACTCTGGATATTCTGGTTTTTCTAGTCAAGAGTCATAAAGCCATTATGGTGGAAGGTCTTCTATGGGAGCATCACACTCACATAAAAAGGCTCCTTGACTCAGAAAACCACAAATTAACATTCTATGAGCTGTTTTGTTGCTCTTAAAGCTCATTTTCTAGATGAGGAAACTGAGGTGAGCAGGGTTAAGGGACTTGTTCGGGGTCACACCGCTAGGAAATGTCTGAGGCTGAATTTGAACGCATGAAGATGAGTCTTCCTGATTCCAAGCCCAGTGCTCTAGCCACCATACATACTAGCTGCACTTATTTATGGCACACTGAATTTTTATTTATTTTGTTAAATGTATGCCAATTACATTTTAATCTGGTTTTTTGTTTTGAGTTTCTGGAAGAACTTTTGTTCTAGGAGACCTTTAAGGACTTTGCCACCAAGGGGTGAAATGTGCTAGAGTCAATATGTACCAGAGTCTCTCACCATATAGACTAGGGTAGTTTTCTCCTAATGCCCAGGGGCTTTCTGGCCTAGAAGAAGTTGGCTCATGAGAAATAAGCCCAAGGAGGAGACTCAGCAGATGTTTCACAGTCATGCAGGCATCACACTCTGCATTGACACATTTGACCAGACACATTTCAGGATGAACACAAGGAAGCTGTGTCTGCCTGAGCCTGTGCTGTCTCCTTGGCATCTCCTTGCTGTACTATAGCTAATTAAACCTTTGTTTACTAACTGTAAAATGAACTGCAGTCCTCTCATTTCATTCTGATCTTCACCCTAAACTACCAGACCAGCCTGACGCAGGCTCAAGTTACAATATACCCCACATGCTAGTAGAATCTGTACTATGACCACCACTAGAACATTCTAAATTATTTTATACAATAGACAATATTAGTGATTCTTTTAAATGCCAGGTGGCTGAAGGGAGAAAAAGGAAGGAAGCGTTGGATATTTGGTAACCCCAGGTAGGGAGACCTGAACTTCATTCTACCTCCATCAGTCAGGTCAGACCTGAAAAGGAAATAAAAAGGATGAATAACATTTAAAAGGGTGGTGGCCTCCCTGACTTCAGAATTCTCTTCTGCATCCCATTCTTGTAGAAGGATCACAGCATCACAGATGTAGAGTTTGAAAAAGAAGTCATCTAGTCCAATCCCCTTGTTTTGCAGAGTGGAAAACTGAGGCCCAGAGAGGCTCATGATGAATAGCAGAATTGTCATGTGAAACCAGTTCCTCTGACTAAAATCATTGCTTTTTCCACAGCACCAAGAGGAAGGGCAGAGGAAGGATGGCAATTAGCAAAGGAAGCGGAGTGAAGAGAACAAAAAGGCCTTGATGGACTAATAAGGAGGAAGGGGAAAAATTGGCATCCCAGGAAATACTAAAGAAGACAGATTAGCAACAAGGAGAGGGGAATAAGGAAAAGATGAAAGGGGAAAGGGGAGGATGGAAGAGAAGAGACAAAGGAAGGAGAAAGCCAAAAAGCTCCCCAAGGCAAAGGCTTCCTTCTCACTCTTTCCTCGAGGCAGTTACAGATCTAAGAGGTGGCAGATGCCAAGCTGGGGTTCAGAATGGGAGGAGCTCCAGAAGCTCACTGAGTCAAGGGGTTTTGTGTGAGCATGGGGAGGGGAGTCTCGCTCACACAGCGGTACGTGGGCAGGAGCCACTCAAGCAGATCCCAGGGCTAATTGGAGCAAATGGAAGGACAGGAGGCCTCTCAGGGAAAGCAAATAGAATTACTCACCCATGAATGGGGCCCTCGATGGGAAATGGATGGAGTGGCTCATCCACCCAAATGATATCACCTCTCCTTGATATGCCCTACCCTCCCTCTTGACACAAACCACCCCTAGACCTGGGCAAAGAATAAATCCCCCTTATTGTCCATTCCCATTCTAAATCCCTGCCCTCCCACTGGCTTCTTCTACTGGAACCCAAAGCCAGGCCCTACCCCAATTCTTTTGTTATTCTAAAATCTTATATCTTCTTCCTGACATCTTCACACTCTGAGACCCAGTACCCATCATTCTTCACCTTCTTATAGATCCTATACTCTACCCTGTCCTTGCCGAAAGATCCCTAAATCCTTCTTGTTCTCCCTCCTCACTTCTTCCTTCCCAACTTGACCATCCAACCCCAATTCTGAGCCCTTTTTCTCTGAGGCTTCCACTCCCCTCTCACTCCACCCCCAACAAAGTCTCCTCTTCTCATCTTCCTCATTGTTTGCCCGTCTCTATTGTTTTTTATTTCCCAGAGTTGCTTTATGAGATCAATAGGGCCCTTCCTGCTATCGAGACTCAGAGCTATCACTAGGCTTGGGCAATCTGGAGTTTTGTTTCAGGCCACCAGACTTAGAGGATACTAAAAATATTTTCAGTCTTTCCGAAGAAAAAAACAATAGGACTTACCACCTAGTTAGCAGAAAGAAATTGGATAAATACTAAAAATGCCAGATGGCTGCTTCTCTAGTACCATTGAGCTCCGATCTGAGACTACTAGGTGGACAATTTCCCAATGGGCCTAGCCATGGGTTTTCATCTGTCCTTGGTGGGGACTTAAAAATGTTTTTTACTCCCCATTTTCTGGGTAATTTATACTTCCCCAGGAGCTAAGAAATTGCTAGTTACAGGTCTGCTCAGACTCCCTTTTCTACTTTTCAGGAGCCCCTCAGGATGGTTGAGGGAACTAGCAGAAACTAACCCCTCCTCCATCAAACCCAGGAGAGAAAGAAGATCCCCTAAGAATGCAGCTTTGGGGAGGGATTTGGAAGAGGAGAAAGATCTACCTGAATAGAATTGAGAGTGTACTTCCAAAGAGGAGGGAAACCTGGGGGACTGGAACTCAGGTTGAAAGATAAAAGAGAGGGGTCAAAATATCAGGTGCAGATAGAAAGAAAAAAAAATGGAAATTCTATGTTTGGAGTCAGTGGACTTGGGTTTGAATCCTGGTTCTGTTACTAACCCAGTCCTATCATTGTGGCCTTGATAAATCATTTATTTAATCTCTGTGGTCTGAACGTTCCTTATTTTTAAAATCAGGGAGTTGCATTAAACCGCTTAACCTCTAAACCCTATGATCCTAAAGGGATGAACAAAGCAAAGAGGAAACCTTTAAAAGCGGTCCTCTCTTTATTGTCCTGGGAAGGAATGCTCTGCACAATAAAGTGACTAGGCCAGAGAACTCCCAGAACCTCTGTACTCCCTCTTAATACTCATCCTAGGAGAGTAAGACAGTTTTAAGGTGAGAAGGGCACCTAAAGTTTCCAGAGGAGCCAAACTTCCCTAGGTCCACACCCTTATTGGTTCTTTCTTCTCCTCTCACGATCAATGGTGAAGTCCATCACCGGCCTCCAGGTCTCCTAGGATTAGAGTGCAGACTCCCCCTACCAGGAAATGCAGATTTGCTCACCAGCTCTGATGTATCAGGGCTTTTGGCTTTTGTTGTTGTAATTGTTGTTCCTGAAGGTGGGGGCTCAAGGAGGCTTGTTATTTAATGCAGATTCTGAGAGAGTTCCCAGGATTAACAGTTAATCAACAAGCATTTATTAAATTAAACCTCTCCAAAACACAAATGATGTGCAAGAGAGAAAGCACCACTCTGACAAGGCTGCACAAACCAACCCATCAGCAGAACTCACTTCTCCCTTCTGCCCCCCTTCCTTGCACCACAGAAAACCCAAAGCCAGGAGCTTGCTGTGGTTGGGATTACAGTGCAGGAACTGAGGCGAAAAGGGACCTGGGGCATGATGCCAACATGTGTGGGAGTCTCCTCCAGGCCTGGAAAAAAGGGGGAATTGACAACCAGCTGTGACCAGTTCTGTCCCCACGGAAGTCATTTGGAGCAGAGTCTGAGGTCAGTGAAATGAGAATTACCCTGCACTGAAGGATGCTAAGAAAGCTTTGAGGTCAGCCCCTGGGAAAACTGCCATCTGAGGGGAAGAAGTGAGAAGGTGAGAGGTAGAAGAAAATAAGGGGGAAAAAAACCCAAGATGACCAAAGATCTCAGGAGGTAGAAAACTGAGTACAAGCACATAAATAAACAGGAAAGATATTAACAACAGAAGAGATTATGACCTCCATGTTATCTAAATGAGTCCAGACATCTATGAACGATATTTCAAAACAAAGGAAAATGAATCAACACCTGTCAGGGCAGAGGACCTTCTAGATTCCCAAGAAAACATGGAACCACAGCAGGGTGTTTAGGAATGGCTTAAGAGAAAAGTTGGAATAGTGAAAGCTGCCCACGCAGCAGAACAGAAATATCTGAATCCACAATGCCAAACCCCACCAAAGATACAAAAGAAGGGACAATTGATGGGAATACAAATACATAGAAGTGTACACAATACACAGAATGCAAATGCACAGAAAGAAGAGAAGCAAAAAGCAATAACATTAAAAGAAAACATGTTCCCTTCAAACCATACTGATATCAGACAGGATGAAAAGGTACACCTTAGGGATCATAGGTCTCCTACAAGAGCACAAGAAGTGGGGGCGGCTAGATGGCAAATTGAGTGAATAGAGTGCCAGCCCTGCAGTCAGGAGGACCTGAGTTAAAATCCAGTGTCAGACACTTAATACTAGCTATATGACCTTGGGCAAGTTATTTAACCCCAACTACTTTGCCTTCCCCCCTCCAAAAAAAAAAAAAAAGACAAAAAAAGGGCACAAGGAGTCAAAAAAGCTGAATACTGTTACACAAGAAATAATACAAGAAAACTGCCCAGAACTTGTGAACACAGAAAACAAAGTGCCAATTGAAAGAATTCACAGATTTCCTCCAGAATTTTTTTTAAAAATCTCTATGTTGCAAATTCTAAGACATTAAGTAGTTGAATTGATCAGTTCCAATGACAAGCAAATTCTGTAAGCAACAAAAAGGCCTTCAAATACAAAGGAAAGTAAATTCAAACGATATAACACTATTATATATCCATCTGAAGCTGCCGCAGGGAAATGTAATAATGTGTCCCAAGGAGCAAAGGAGCTCAAGATGGAAGCCAGTGATGTATCCTGTAAACGGGAGTCTAATTATTGATGACAAAATATGGACATTCAATTTTTTTTTAAAGAGGTATTTGAAACATTCCTACAAAGAAAACCAGACCTGATTAGACTGTTTGCTTCCCAAACACCCTAGACAACAGAAATACAAGAAAGGTAAACAAGTACAGCAAGGAAGGAACAGGTAATGTAATAAATTAAAGGGGGAAAAAAACTAAAAAGGGAAAGACACATACAAGGCTAACAAAAACAACAAAACCCTTTAGAGATTTCTTTCTAAAAGTATGCATATAGACCAAGGCAAAAAGAGGAAATCAAATAGCGGAAGTGATGGTGGTGAAACAAGACACAACCCTATCTACAAATGAATCACATTTTTTGTTGTGTTTTTATTTTGGGAAGTGGGACAGAATGTGATGGCATATAAAAGGGGAGAGAAGAAAAAGAAGATGCAGGGGAATATGTGATATACCCTAATCAAATCAAAAGTTAACAATGAATGGAAAGTACCTCCTAGAGTCTCTCAAAAGAAGAGTCTACAAGAGAACAAATGAGGAGCCAAAGGGAAGGATTGAAACAGCAAAAAAAAAAATGGGGAAATCTCATTCCAGTGGTAGGAGGGCATCCCACTGAAGACTGAGAAAGATATTCTACAATGGGAGTTGGGGACCTTACAGTGGTATAAACAGCAAGGATTTGGTGCTTAGAGAGTCCACTCATCCTGCCTCGGGGGAAGAGGAATTAGATCTCCTGGGGGACACCCAGAAGAAGAAGAGGACATGGACCAGAAGAGAGATTTCATGGCAAATGGGGAAAAAAATGATGATGGGGGAGAGCAAGGGACAGTAATAAATTGTATAATTAGGGATGTAAGAAAATTCCTACCACAGGACAATACTTCTATTCTGTCTATCACCTGTAAGAACTGGTATTTCTGAGATTAAGGTAACAATTTAACTACAAGAAATAATAACACAGAAATTGTTTAGAAGAAGAAATTCAAAATAAGTACCTTAGAAACTAATTCCTTGAGGAATACGGAGACTAAAGGAAGAATAAAGAAGTACAAGGGCTATGAATCAAAGAATATAATTCTAGAATAAACAGAAAGGGAATAGAAATAATGAAGAAAACAAGGGAAAGAAATTCTTTTTAGAAAAAGACAGAAAATGAAATTTAAAACTAACAATTCTGAAGAGAAGGAGAAGGAATTTTACTTGACCACTTAAACTGAGAAGAAAAAGAAATTAGTAAGTTAAGCAAAACTTCAAAATTAGGGATTTTGTCCAATTGTTTAAGTCATATTCAACTCTTTGGGATTCCATTTGGGGTTTTCTTGGCAGAAATACTTGAGTGGTTTGCCATTTCCTTCTCCAACTCATTTTATAGATGAGGAAATTGAAGCAAATCAGGTTAAGGGACTTACCCAGGTCACACAGCTAGTAAATGTCTGGGGTCAGATTTGTACTCAGGAAGTTCATATTTATGTCCCTAGGCCCAACTCTATATCCATTTCACCATCTTAATAGATGACAAATGGGGGAAGGAGTTTGAAGGTGAGAGGAAGGGAATCTGTTGGAATAGGGTTATTTTAGAGCAGATTAAACTAAAATAACTAATGAGACAAAAAGTCATCTTTACAGAAGAAAAGGGGGGGGGAATTCCTAATTCAGAAAAAAAAAGAAAATTGGAAATAAATGGAGGAAAATATAAATTTGACTATCATAACGTCATTATTTTTTTTTGGAGGGGTTAAGGCTGAGCAATTAAGGTTAAGTGACTTGCCCAAGGTCACTCAGCTAGTAAGTGTTAAATGTCTGAGGTCAAATTTGAACTCAGGTCCAGCTGACTCCAGGGCCAGTGCTCTATTCACTGTACCACCTCACCACCCCAGACTATCATAACTTGAAATGTAAATCAAGTAAATAAACCCCCTCCCCAAAAGTGAAAAAGAATGATATACAGGAAAAGAAATAAAAACTCCACAATTTTTTGCTTGCAAGAAACACATTTTTAAAATGAAGACATACATAGAATTAAAATGAGGGGCCAGAACAAAATTTATTATGCATCAAGTGAATCCAAAAAAAAGAGTTGCAACCATATCATCAGACAAAACAAAAACAAAAACTCATAACATAAAAAGAAATAAACATGGAAACTACATTATGGTGAAAGCAGCCATCAACAACAAACCAATACTGACATTAAATGCATGTGCTCCAAATCCTTTGCAGTCTAAATTCATAAAGGCAAAATTAACTGAATTACAAGAAGACAGAGACAGTAATGCAATAATGACAGAAGATTTTCATGTCCCTTTGTCAGTTTGGGACAAATTTAACAGAAAAATTAACAAAGGGGATAGTACAGAACTAAACAAATTACTGGAGAAACTAGAGCTAAAAGATTTATGGCATCTTCTAAATGAGACTGCTAAAGAATATATATATACACACATATGTAGATATATAGCTATAGACATATTCCTCAGCACCACACGAAACTTTTGCAAAAATTGAGCACAGAGATACTGCCAATAAATGTAAAAAGACAGAAATAGTAAGTACATACTTTACAAACCATGACACAATAAAAAGAGTACTCAAGGAAGAACAAACAAAAGACATTTTTTAAAATTTATTTTTTTATTTGTTTTCTTGTTTACATTATTCATTTTCATTACATTTTTGAATTACAAATTTTCTCCCCATCTTGTCCCTGCCCCAACTCTAAAGCAGCAATCCCACTGTAAAGCCCCTCCCCTGCTCTGCTCTCTTAGTTTCTGGTAGGGCAGGGAGGGTCTCCTTATCCCAGCCCCTGTATATCTTAATTCCTAGTTGCAGGTATTGCAGAACTTCATATTCTAGATTCTTTCGATTCCTCCCTTGTCACCCACCCCCACTGGAAGGACACTCAATTCAATACAGGCTATGGATGTGTGATTATACAGGACATCTTCATAGTGGACATATTGTGACAGTGATTGTCTGTCTCTCCTTCCTATCCCTCCCCCCCCCCCTTGTTCTGTTCTCTACCCTGTC